>JABUQX010085078.1:10000-12500 GCA_015478945.1 Trachelipus rathkii | reverse complement strand
CAACATCTAACAGACATCCCTATCCCTTATATCCCTATGTGTGGGGGAGAAAGAATTGACCACATCGAATGTCCTGGGTGTCACAGAAGGCGGCTAAGGAACTGTGGTAGTTGGATTGGCTGCAAACTACCACTTATGTTCGCCAGGAATGCTAATGCATACCTCGGAGAAGGTCGTGAATTCGCCGTTAAGTGGCCTTTTATCTTTCGGCGAAAATTATGAATCGTATGGGTACAGTTAATGTCAGAGAAATATATGTTGAAGAGAAGAGGAGAGAGAGGTGATGGATGTATTAATAAATGGAAGATTTGATTTGCTCGTTGTGACTGAAACAAAGATAAAAGGAAACTGCTAAAATGAGTGACGTGGTGTGAAAGGTGTTTGTGCTGGTGTGGAAAGGAATGAGAGAGGGAGAGAAGGAGTTGCAATTTTAATGATTGACTTTTGGTATAGAGTTATGATAGATTGTGTGTGTGAGCTACTAGAATTCTAATGGTTTTAAAACTTTAAGTTTGAAAAGGCAAGGTATGTGTGGTTGTGATATTTGGTCCATCTGAGTGTAATGATGAAGAGAGTTCGATTTTCTGAGATAATCTGAAGGATGTCTTGGATGGGGTAAGGCGTAGAAGCTTCAGATTGATTGTGTTTGGTTTGATAGGTGATTAAAAAAGGGATAGTGTAACAGGTGGCTTTGAGGTGTTGGCAGAAAAGGAGAATGGCAGGAAGGTGATTGAATTCTGTGAGGCAAGAGGTATGCGTGTGAGTAATACTTTCTTTAAACACAAGAATATTCATAAGTATACTAGAGTTGGTGTAGGAAGAGATGGTTTAGAAGTGAAAAGTATGCTGATTGATTTTGTGGGCTTCGCTGAAGAAGGAGATATTTTGAAGTACTGTGTGATGTTTAAATGCAGTTGGACGGGGATTAGAAATGGGATTATGTGACCATTATGTTTGTTTTATGTAAAATTTAAGTTATGGGAGCTTGGATGGAGAGTGAGGTGATAAGGAAGGAAGTGGGTAGAATTAAAAGTGAGAAGTTAAGTGAAAAAGGTAATAAACATAAGTATTTAAGAGCGTTTGCAAGTAAATCAGTTGAATGTGAGCAAGTTAAAACTGAACAAATCTGGAAGCAAATAAAGGAAGTGGTTGTAGCAGTGCCAAAGGAAGTATGTGGATGTGCTATAGTAGGAAGTATAGAATGTTAACAGTGATGGTGGAATGGAAGACGCGTGATGGATGCGGTGAAAAGTAAAAAAAGCGTAGTTGAATGTACTTTAAGAAAATAATGAGGTTTCAAAAGAAAGATGTTTGGAATTATATAAGGAGGAAAAAAGGAATAATAAAAGGTACATATGTAAAAGGAAAAAAGAGGTAAATGAACAGTTTGGAAGAAGATGAATGGGACTTACAAGGCAATAGATAGCCTTTCTGAAGGAACCGCGAAAGGTTAAGAACGAGAATAAGGGGAATCTGCTTAGAAGATTGAATATGGATGGTGCTTTCGTAACTGGTGAAATAGATGTGAGGGAAGTGTGGAGGGAACACTCCGAAAATCAGCATAGCATTGGTAGTAATGAAGAGGTGATAGTGAATGTGTGAGGGTTTGATGATGCAAGAAGGAATAGGTATTGTGGGGATGAGGTAATTATTAAGTAGGAGATAATGGGTAGAGTGAGATAGTTGAAGAATCGTAAATCTGCAGGTATAGATGATATTACTGGTGAAATGATCAAGAACGGGGGGAGATGGTGATTGATTGGATTTGGAAGTTGTGTCACAAAGCGTTTATAGATGGTAAAGTTACGAGGAAATGGAGAAGAGCAGTATTAGTACCTTTATATAATGGTAAGGGGGATAAGGATAACTGTAGGAATTATAGGGGAATTAGTTTATTGAGTGCTGTAGGGAAGATATATCCTAATAATTTGGTCGAAAGAGTGCGTCGAGTGACTGAATTACTGATTGGTGAAGAACAAGGTGCGTTTAGAAGTGGTAGAGGATGTTGGAATAAAATCTTTACACTGAAACAAATGATTGAGAAAATGAAGGAGAAGGGGGATAAATTGTATTTAGGCCTTATGAATTTGAGATAGGCGTATGATAGGATTAATAGGGAAGCTCTGTGGCAGGTGTTAATGATATATGGTGTTGGTGGTAGTTTTATGAATGGAATCAAAGGTATGTATGACGATTGTGAAGCGTGTGTTATAATAAATAGAGTCGAAGTTTAATATTAATAGAGGGGTGAGGCAGTGATGTGTTATGTCTCCTTGGTTATTCAATCTTTATATTAATGGGGTTATGAAAGAATTAGAGGTAGGGATGTCAGGGGATTATGTTAGAATGATGGAGATTGGAAGAGAGTGGAGGGTGCACTACCTATTATATGCGAATGATTTCTTTTGATGTTGCGAATCTGAAGAGAGTTTGAGAGGATTGAAATAGATATTTGACAAGGTATTTAATAGGAGAGGTTTGAAAGTAAACGTAGATAAGA
>JABUQX010085078.1:0-5000 GCA_015478945.1 Trachelipus rathkii | reverse complement strand
GGAGTCTAACTCAGAGAGTGGAGTTGACAGCTGCATTGGTGACTGGCTCCGGTGCGGTGCCGTGTTATTAAATATTGTGTAATGCATACAATATTGCGTGTCTGTATATATTTTATTGGCGGTCTGTAAATTCGAAAAATAATGGTTCAGTGCCATCAAGGAAAAGATTAAAATAAAAAATAAAATAAATAAATTAATAATATAAAAATTTTTTATCTTTTTATGTTTATAACTCACAAATTTACGATTTTACATACACTAAAAACAGTAAATCAGGTAAATCAGTAAGTCAAACTGCCCTCCTCAGCCCTTCTGTGATCTATTGATCTATTGATCTATGATCTATTGATTAAGGTCAAACCTTTTACTAAAATTTACGTTTTTACATACCCTAAAACAGTAAATCAGTAAATCAGTAAGTCAAACGCCCTACTCATCCCTTCTGTGATCTATTGATTTATTGATCTATTGATTAAGGTCAAATTTTTTACTAAAATTGTCATGTTTTACATACCCTAAATCAGTAAATCAGTAAATCAAGCCATCCAACCTACCCTCCTGTCCAATCATGATCTATTGATCTATGATCTATTGATCTATGATCTATTGATTAAGGTGAAATTTTTTACTAAAATTGTCGATGTTTTACATACCCTAAATCAGTAAATCAGTAAATCAAATAACCCAACCTGCCCTCCTGTCCAATCATGATCTATTGATCTATTGATCTATTGATTCAAGTCAAATTTTTTTACTAATATTGTTTCATGTTTTACATACCCTAAAGCAGTAAATCAGTAAATCAGTAAATCAAACCACTACCAACAACCCTCCCGTCCAGTCGTGATCTATGGATCTATTGATCTATTGATTCAAGTCACATTTTCGCAGTATCATTCTTGGATAAGCCATAACATAAAAAAATAAATTCTTTTATACACTGATCAGCGAATATATGTTAACGTAACAAAGTTTTCACATTAATAAAGCTTACTTAGCATCATCTGAACTATGAAAATAATGTACAAAGACAAACCTAACACAACTTACACACGAATAAACTGTTAACATTAACAAAGTCACACTTAACACCAGTAAAGTAACTAACACTGTATGCAAAACGTTAACCTATTCTTACTTTTTCAAGCATATCTCTAACATTAACATTAATCTTACACTGACACAGCTAACATTTAGCAAAAAATGTATCATAACTTGTCCGCTTATCATACTGTGATCAACGCAATATACTCTAACGTGATTAAGTTTCCACATTCAATAAAGCTACATAGCGTAACATGAACTAAGAAAATAATGTACAACGACAAACCTAACACAACTTACACATGAATAAACTGTTAACATTAACAAAGTTCCACACTTAACACCAGTAAAGTAACTAACATTGCATGCAAAACGTAACCTATTCATACTTTTCACTGCGTCGATCCATCGGATAGCACACACTTATCCTCTACCCATGCTGCTGCGATTTCGATAATCTTGATGAATCCAATCAGCAAACTGAATAAGGCGTCTATTTATTTGATCTCTGCGCTTAATTACAGGTAATGTAGCAACCACCATCGGGTTTACTGGATTAAATATAAATGACACATCGTTGGAAATAACGAAACTCCTCATGAAGATATCAACAACAAGCGTAGAGATGCGGGGAGATGTCGTCGTATCAGCACGACGATAAATATCCTACTGAAGAAAATAGTGTATAAACAATCCTTAAAGGTAATGAGATTCTTTCTTTCAACCAATCAGAAGAAAGTAAACAAGAATACGACACACGAACGAACCATATCAGTTCAAAAGAGTATATATTCTCGTTAAACAGCAATAACAACAACAACAACAACAACAACAACAACAACAACAACAACAATAACATGGTACAAAAATAAGTTCTTTATATACTAACCAACGAATATATGCTAACGTAACATTGTTTTCACACTAATAAAGCTAACATAGCATTACCAGAACTAAGAATATAATGTACAATGACAAAACCTAACACACCTTACGCATGAATAAACAACTAACATTAACAAAGTTCCATACTTAACAACAGTAAAGTACCTAACACAGCGTACAAAACGTAACCTATTCACGCTTTTTCAAGCATATCTCTAACATATCAATGTTAATTTTACATTAACACTATTGATTTACGTTGCATTTCGAGTATCATTTCGGATAAACATAGCACAAAAATGAGTTCTTTATTATATACCAACCAGCGAATATATGCTAACATAAAATGTTTTCACATTAATATAGCTAACATAACATCATATAAAATTAAGAAAATAATGTACAACAAACAAACTTAACACAACTTACCCACTAAATACAGTTAACATTAACAAAGTTCAAACTTTAACACCAGTAAAGTAACTAGCATTTGTATACAAAACGTAACCTATTCACTTTTTTCAAGCACCATATCTCTAACATATCAATGTTAATTTTGCATTAACATCGTAATATTTAACAAAATTTACCATAACCTTGTGTAAAAATTTAGCATAACCCTACGGAATAACTGTAACATAACAAAGAGTTTTATCCAAACATACATAAAAAATAGTTCTTTGAATAAAATATCATAGAATTGTAATAGTTTACTGATTTTTAAAGCAGTAAATCAGGTAATTCAGTAAATCAAATCATCAACCCCTCCCCACCCCTCCCACCATGAACTTTTTGATCTATTGATCTATGATTCATGTCATATTTCGGCAGTATCATTTCGGTTAAACATAACACAAAAATAAGTTTTTTATATACTAACTATCGAATATATGCTAGCGTAGCAAAGTTTTTACATTAATAAAGCTAACATAACATGACCTGAACTAAGAATTATAATGTACAACGACAAACCTACACAACACCATACGTACGAATAAACTACTAACATTAACAAAACTCCATACTTTTAAAAACAGTAAAGTACCTAACACTTCGTACAAAAACTTAACCTATTCCCTCTGTTTTCAAGCATATCTCTAACATATCAATGTTAATTTACATTAACATCGCTTAATATTTAACAAAAATTTTAGCATAACCCTGTCTAATCATCATGTACAGACAACGAATACAATGCTGACGTATCAAATTTTTACATTCAACTTCGTAATATTTAACAAAAATTATTATAACCTTGTCTAATTATCATAATCCCCAACGAATAATTGCAAACATAACAAAGTTTTAACCAAACATAACATAAAAATAAAATTTTAACATGACATAACATAAAAATAAGTTCTTTGAATTAAAATATCACAGTAAAGTGAATCAATTACTGATTTTAAAGCAGTAAATCAGTAAATCAGTTAAATCAAACCATCATCCCTGCAGTCCCCTACCACCCATCCCGCCTATGATCTATTTGATCTATTGATCAAGTCACATCGAGTATCATCTTGGAAAACTAACATGGAAAATTAAGTTCTTATATACTGACCTACGAATATATGCTAACGCAACAAGTTTTAGCGTCAATAAAGCTAACATATCATTAGCCTGAAACTAAGAATATAAGTGCAAATGCAAACCGTACATATCGCGTATGAATTAATCGCTAACATCCTGAAATTCCCTAACTTATCAAGGTAAAGTAGCTAACGGGTCATACAAACTCGATATTTTCCCACTTTTCCCGCATATCAGCAACAGGTAAACACGTATTATCTAACAAAATCCCTCAACAAAGTGACCAATCTATAACAAAGATACCAGCATCTTGAACTATGAATTGACACTCTATCTTCATCAAAGTGTCATTCGTCTAGAGTATAATAACATCATTTGAACTATGAATAAACGTAGACATTAGCAAAAATTCTCGGGCAAACCTAACATTACTCAACAAAACCTTAACCTAGGCTCACGTTCATACACATTCAATCGTCATTAACACAGTAATATCTTACAAAATAATTATTTCTCTTAACAAATCATGCTAATCTCACACTGTATAGTAATATTTAACGTAACGTACCCTAACTTACGAATAAACATTTCATTAACCAAGAGTATCTAAAGCATCACATCACCTCCGAGAGAAACCCAAGGGGATGCGCCCCTTGAAGGAGTGTGAATCTTGAGAGGGGGGATCACCCCGAAAGGGTGATCCCCCCTCTAAGGATTCACACCCCTTTTAACCAGATACGATAGCTTTAACCCATGTAAATATATATTGGACTCAGAGACTGAGCCAGTAGCCGGAGCCTAAAAAATCATTTCATAATAATAATTAATACTAATAATAATAATAATTAATAATAATAATAATAAAATTAAGAATAATAATAATAATAATAATAATAATAATTAATAATAATAATAATAATAATAATAATAATAATAATAATAATAATAATAATAATAATAATAATAATAATAATAATAATAATAATAATAAAAATAATAATAATAATAAAAACAAAAACAACAACACCAACGTCAGATCAACACTAACCGATGTCTGAACCAAACCGGACCCGGATCCGGACCCGGAGCCGGACGCCGAAGTCGGAGGGCGTAAAAAACGATCCCTTCACAGGAATCAGTTTCGACTGAGATTCGCTATCCCCTTTCGGGAATCGAATCATTCAATGTAATAATAATAATATAATCAATAATAATTTAATAATAATAATAAATAATACATAATAATAAATCCAAAATTAATAATATATAATATTACGAAGTGTATTGACTGAGGAAAATATAATTAATATAATAAATAATTATAAAAATTAAAATAAATAATTTCAAAATATTTAATCATAAATAATTTTTCACTTAATAATAATAATAATACGTGCGAGGTGTGGAGTGATTTGGCGCGTGTGAGCACTTATCATGACAGCATATTAATATCATATCATTATTTATATAATAATATATATAATAATATTATATATATATATATATATATATATAATATTTTTTAATTTATATTATCTCGT
>JABUQX010085077.1:0-40558 GCA_015478945.1 Trachelipus rathkii | reverse complement strand
ATATTGGGATCATGTTTATTCAAGTGTGCCTTCCTATTTAGGCAAGAGTACGTCGATACAATTTTCTTTATATTTTATTTCATCATTTGATCAAAGAATGAAAGATATCAGTGTGCTACGTTATCGCGGCCGCGCGCATACAAATTATTATTATTATTATTATTATTAATTATTATTAATTATTATTATTATTATTATTATTATTAATTATATTATCTATTATTATATTATTATTATTATTATTAATTTATTATTATACACAGGAAAAAAAAATTGAATCCTTCGTAGAAGGATTCAATTTTTCTGAGCCGACTCCGACTGCCGACTCCAATTTCCGGGTCCGGCTCCGGCTCCGGCTCCGGCTCCGAAACTGGCTCCGAGTTCGGCTTCGGCTTCCGCACGGCATAAAACGCACAAACGCTCGCACCGATCCCGTCTCAGCCTCTGAAATTTTTTTTCTTATTATATTATTATTTATTATATATTTTATATTCAAATTATTATTTTATAATTAATTATTATTATTCATTATTATTTTATTTTAATGGATGATTTTTTTTTAGGCTCCAGCTCCGGCGGGCTCAGTCTAATGGCTCCAATATTATAATTTACAAGGGTTAGAGTTTGTCGTATTCCGGGTTAAATTTGGAGGGGGGTTAGATGGTGAGGGTAACCCCCCGTTGTTGTTACAAGTTACGGTCCCGCAGGGGGTCCCAGAAGGGAGACCCACCATCTCCACCTGCTCCTTAATTAAAAAATCAAGGTGTCGAAATAGGGGCTGAATTTGGTGAGACGAATTCAGGAGCTTGAGGTTTCTAAGAAAGAGTTAGGTGATTGGGATTCTGAGGAGTTGGCCTCCGGCCACCGGTGCTGGAGGCCACTGGCGGGAGCCGTGTAATTATCATCTGGTACCACTAAACAATCCATCTCCATTCTGGCTCGCATATAATAGGATATTTGTACTCCCTCGTACAGATGGAACTTCAATAGGTAACATAAGATGCGTCGCCGTTGTTAACAATTGTAAGAGGGGCTCTACCACTAGTCCGTGCCACCTCCCGCCGAGGAGAGCACGAAACGGGTCCATAATCTCGAAGTTTAGTTCAAAAGATTCGTCCCTTGTGCCTTCCGATTTATGCAACTAGGCTTATGACGTCAATACTGTGATTTGAAAATCTCTACAGAAGAGATGGTTTGGAAACCCCATAACGTGGGCTACACTGCCACTATATTCATGGTGAGGTGTGGTTTCATGTGGTTGTTACAGGAGCTCTAACACCGACCAAAGGTTCAAGGAACGCCGAGTGCGATACATCATGCCTTGTTATGCGACAAATTTGCAATAATAAGCACGAAAAATTTCACTCGCACCAGGACCATTCGAATCCGTGAGCGGCACAAGAGCGTCGGGCCAGTTGGACAGAGTGTGACACGACAGGCCTCCCTACATTAGTCCGTGCGACCCCACACTAAAAAGAAACAGAGGCATCGTCGAAATATATAGAACTTTCTGTAGAAAGTGACTATAGATATTCTACTACTGCCATTCGAAGACCTTTCGACTTTGCATTTTGAAACTCGTCTATCTTAAGGTTGTATTAAATCCACAGAGGGTAGGTTTTCGGATCCCTCTTTGTCATCGCGGGCTACACTCATGCGGCCATTTGGTCAGGGTGCGGCGAATGGTTACAGGAGCAGCCGACCGAAGTCAAGGATCGCCAATATGCGTACAACATGCCTCGTTGCTAGAGAATTTGCATAGACTAAGACGGAAGAAAAATGTTCACTCGCGTCCATAGCCACACAGAACAAATCAGGTGATCGGAAATGACCCGTCGCGGCATTGTTTAGACAAGATGTAAGAGGTGGACCACTAACCACTAGTGCACCGAATCCACCTCCCAGAAAAACGAAGGGCAACTCGACAGAATATTTCAATCTCCTGCTTCGATATCACTGCATTTGTAAACTCAATACTTTATTTCAGTCTTTCTCTTCTAAGGGTGCTTTTAACCCCCTTGCTGGGGCTACACGGCATTCTATTGGGGGCAACCGACCAAAGTCAAAGGAACTCCGACATGGGCACCATTGCAACTGTTTCGTAAAACATTTGCAATAATAAGACGAAACAAAATTTCACTCGGCGGACAGACTCGAAATATCGAGCAACCAGCGTCGGCCGTTAGACAATGTGACAGAAGGCTCTACCATTAGTCCGATGCACCCTCCCCAAAACCCAGTCAGGCATCAATAGCGAAGACTTTCAAATCTCTGTTTCGATAACTCACAAAGGAAAGAAATTCGACAAGATTACAAATGCACAAAAGATTTGGTTGGAAAGAAGGAGTTAGTACAACGAACAATTTTTCAGGGGTGCTCATGGGTTACAGGAGCAGCCGCCCAAAGTCAAGGAATCGCCGACATGCCCACAACATGCTCGTTGCGAGAAATTTGCATAAATAAGACGAAATTTTTTTAACTCGCGCCAGGACACGAACCATCGACAGCAGCGTCGGCCGCTTAGACAATGTACAGGAAAGCTTTACTACTAGTCCCGATGCGCCTCTCCAGAGAGAGAAGGATTTCTCGGAACAGTTTTCAAGTCACCTCCTTCGACATCACTTGCTTTGAAACTCCGTACTTATTTAAATCAATAGAAGGTTGCTTGGACCTTATATATATATATTATATATATATATATATATTATATAATATATATATTATATATATAATATATATATATTTATTATATATATATATAATATATATAATACTATATATACATATATATACTATATACTATATACATATATATTCTGATAATATATATAATATTATTGAATCATATATTTATAGATAAATACTATATATCCAGTATATATAATAGAATACAGACAATATATTATAATATATTGATATATCTAACCTATATATTTATATCATGTATAATTATATATATATATATCTATAGAATATATATATTATATGAGATGTTAATTACTATCATATATTGAGTAATAAAGATTGATATTTTTGTTTTGCCGTCTAGAAAAGATTGAAAAAATTTTCCAAATGCCCGTTGTGATGTAAGTCGGTTTTTTCTAGCAATTATATACTTTTTTTCAATTTGACATGAGATATAAAGAAAAAACTGAGTGGATTCATTTAAAAAATCCGCCAAACGCAGATTGTAGTGTGTGTTACTTCTCAAATTTGGTACCAAGCTACACATAATAAAGACGCTGCTAAGAAACTGAGGTTTTAACCCTATTAAACTGTAAAAAATATTGGTAGAACGTAAGGTGTGTGCCCTGAAAAAGACCATGGTTGAACTTCTATTGACCTACTATTCTCAAAAAATTGTATACCGAAAGTACTAATTTCGAAAAGCATGATTTGTGAGAATATAAAAAAAATTTTAAAAAAATAAATTTCAAATGAAGGTGTCTAAATAAAATTTGTTACCACACTAAATTTGGAGTATTTTAGTGCAAGAAAAATTGAAATATCTTAGTTGTAAAACTTTTTTACAAATTTTAAAAAGTTGTTGTAATTTTATGAGCAGGTGTTTTGTTAAGGAAAATTTAAAAAAAATTCTCCTGGCGTGCGTATATTATCGACACCCCTAAAGAGATGGGCTGTAAATAAAATATAAACTAAGTAGAAAACTAAGTTTAAAATGATAATCTAAGTATAAAAATATTGGTGGTATTGTTAGATTTCAATGACATATGTAAAGATGTAATCAATAGTTGTTCAATCTCCAAAAACATTTACTTTTACCTTCGCGGTATTTATGGGAATAGTTGAGATTTGCCTATCGAAAGACTCTCCCTTAAATACAGGCTCGAATAACGAATATGACTGTCAAGGAGTTCCATCGAGAAACAGAAGGATGTGTAATTGCTTGGAAAGGAGGAGGTTACCCACTTAGCCGACCGGGCTTGAGTTTCCCAAATACTTTAGATTTTGCATGCGAGAGCAAGGAACCTATTGTTTACGCGAGGGCGACGCATAATGTGTGGAGGAAAATGCGAGAGCCAGACTCCTAGATGCAACCGTGCCCGTGTAATATCTATTGATGAGACAGTGCGCCCAAATTGACCTCCATCGTCGGAGAGAAGAGGTCAACAGCAGATTGAATGTAAGGCGCCACTGGTAGACCCGTTTAAAAGAAATAGCCACGCGATGGCACCCACCCTATCCAAAAGAAGGGTGAAACATTAACTCAAAAATTGTTTGGGAGGAGGAAGACCTGACATTTGTTATCGGACAACCGCCGAGACCCGCCTGGAAAATATTTGACCATAGACTACTTTTATAAACTAGTATATATGATATATGTAAAATGAATTCATCATGATATATGATAGTATAGTATATTATATAAATAATATATATATATATATATATATATATATATATATATATTACCATCTATCACTAATTATATATATAGGTATCATTATTAACTAATCATTATTATTGAGTTTTAATATATAGCCCGATACATAATGAAACTCAGTCCCTTGTATAAATAGGGGAGGCGTCTCCGGTGCCCAGAACTAAAAAATATTAGGAACACTTAGGACTACGAATGAACTCGGCGTTAAGTAGTTGGTATTTACCTTTCCTAATTTATGTATGTGTACACTAAATATCGTATAGTGAGGCTTTATAAATAAGCCGTACCTGCTCCCAAATAGGCGGGTCTCTTCAGCCCCACAGAAAGTGAAAAATATATTTTCGTGCTGTTAGATCACAAAACGAAAACTTGGTATTGAGAGTAAAACATCTATTTTATTTCTATTAATTACTCTATGTAAAGTACTACCTTTGAATTAACAGAGAAAATGACAAAAAAATACAAGGAGAAAAATTAAAAAAAAATTAGAGAGATGCAGAAGCTTAAAATTTCTAAAGAAAGTTGTGAACACTGGCCGTATAGGTGGTGTACTAAAATTAATAAAAATAAAGTCTCTAAAAAAATTGAAAACAAGATCTGTTGTTTAAATCGAGATATCTATAAGAAAATTACAATTCCTGCTAAAATGCATAACGCCCTTAAAAAATGGTATAATTTTTTTTTTTAATTAAAAAAATTTAAAACATGTGAAAATTTGTTTAATAAATAAATATGTTTGTTTTTTAAGATATAAATTTAAAAAAAATAAATAAAATATTTATTATCTTTCACTTATTGAGAAATAAATATAAAATAATAATAATAAACGCAAAATATTGGAACATTTATCACTATACTAATATTATTTAATATTATCTTATTATATATATATATATATATATATATATATTATTATTTAATGATTTAATATATATTTATTATATAAAGTATTATATAATTAATATATTATATTTAAATTTATATTATTAATATAAAAATTAATTTATAAATAAACGTATATATATATATTATTTATTTAATTTAATTATAAATTCACTAATAATAAAATATACCTATCACTCCCTAGTATATTATAATAACTACTCCACCTATCAGGAAGTAGACTGACCCAGTTGAAAAAACTTTAGCAGCACATCTGACAGAATCCCCTAAGCTTCATGAGGCTACCCTTTCAGCACCTCTGTCCGTTGCCTACTAATCGCACTACGTTTCCCATAGACATTTGCGTGTTTATCGTTCAGTCCAAGAATGTTTACTCTGTTGCAAGCCTTTAACAAAATTTCTGCGGTAAAAATGTCAATTGATCTATTGTTTAATAGATCAATTTCTATAATGATTTGTAATAAAAAAATTAAACACAACAACGTGTTAATTTCTATGTAATTTAGTTTTAAATATAGACGTCTTATAAAACAGATGATAATGGTCTTTGGTTAAGCACCTAAGATTGCTCTTTGAAATTTAATCGTGCTTTTGATTGCGATAATAGTTATTAACGACATTTATTTGAGAAAATGTATGGGAGGTTGTAGTTTATTTTTAAACATAAGCCTTCACACTTAAATTCTCTGATAAAAATTAGTAAAAAGCGTCAGGCTGACCCCATCAAGAAAAATCTAAATACCCAGAACATCGCAAGACATTGACAATCAGCAAAGCAAGGAGTTATTATCTGAAGTACAACATCTTCAGATTCGACAACCTAAAGATTGAAACTGGAGTAGAAGATGAGGAGGTCGGTCGAACGGCATTAAGAAGCATAGCATAGAGCTTAGAACGTGCAGCTAAGAAGAAAAATACAAAGTAAGTGTTTATATGACAGATACTTGAGGAACACCACAACTAACAGGAAAACGCAAACAAGAGGTCGCTCCATGAGCAAATGCCGAAATGGACCCATTTGAAAGAAAACTAGATTTGAGTCAATTAAGAGAAGGAGTGAACCCAAAGGAAGGTATAATAGAGAGTAGCGACGAATGCCATACCCGGTCAAAAGACTTCGATATGTCAAGCCCCACCACACAAGACTCCCCATAGGCCATAAGGCGGCACGGAGCCACATAAATCAGTTAGATAGGACAGTATGTCACCAGTTGACCCTAAAGTCGGACGAAAAAATCATCACTGATGATCTTGCAAAGAAGGGAAGAGATTCCCCAGGATGATCCCAAGGAATAAAGAGCTACAGTGAGAGTTTCCAAAACGGATTTTAGACAGAATGCAAGTTAGAGCAATAGGATGATAGTTAAAGTGATCAGAGCGATAACCCTTTTCAGGGATCGGTTGATCATTTGTCTGCTTCCAGCACTGAGGAAAAGTATTGCTATAATGGCATAGAGAGAGTAGATTTGAGCGAGGATAGGAGCTAGCCCAGAAGCACACTACCTTTACCCGCCCCCTCCCGTAAAACACCGGGTGAATAATGTATCCTGGCCACAAAACTTCTTCCTAACATTCATAGAAGTTGAATCTCCTGCACCCGATCATAGGTAATTACATTTAAAGAGAGACATGGGACACCTGAGAGGAGAAGGAGTAGGAGGAGGGGCTGCCGGAATCGTCCATGGTGGAATTAGATGAAAATAACGGTGCGAAAGAAATCAGCCTTCACAGAAGGGGTGCCAACAACAGAGTTGTCAGAAGGAATAAGAGGATTAAAGGTAGATTTACAAAAGTTATTAGAGATATTTTTGGGAAAAGTCAGATAGTTTAATCCGTTGTAGAACCAAGAAGGTCAGCGAACCTTCTTTTAGTGAAAGCACGCTTAGCCTGTCGAAAACTTATATACAACGATTTTGGGCAGAATAAAAATTAGTAAAAGTAATAGGAGAAAAAGAGCTTTTCCAAGTCTGATACGCGTTGTCTCTTTCCTAAATGGCACGAGAACAAGGGCCATCAAACTATGGATCTTTGGGAGAAAACGATTTAGTTGAAGATGTAATTAAAATGATCATCCCTTCGGTGTTCACGGTCCCCACCTTTTCAACGGATGTCGAGGAGTCTTCCGAGTCAAAACAGGATGCATTCCAATGGTAGTTACCAAAGAAGCAACTTAATGACCTCCAATTAGTCCGATTAAAGTGCCAGAAAGTACGCTTAGGGTAGGGTGAAGCTGCTGAGGATAAAGTGTTTTTCTTAAGAGCTACAAGATTGGGGTCAGAGTTACCGATAGGAGGGAAACTAGTGTAATTATAACGAGAAGGAGTAGTAGTGAAGAATAACTCAAAAGTTCCCTATCAACTGTTCCAAATCGTTAAGATTACGGAATTCTTTAGCTTCGTTCCCACCTGTATCAATATGAGAGGAGCCCAACCACTCAGTGTGATGTACGTTGAAATCTCCTAAATAAAGGCCCTCAGCATTTGGATGAAAAGACGTAGCAGTCTCTTGAGAAGTTGTAAGATATTCAAAAAAGAACTGGAAAATTTGCTACATTTGGGGAGCAGCAGCAGAAACACAAAATATTTATAATAGTAGAAGACAGATTTTAAGCCATAGAATATCGAAATTATGAGATTCAAGATTTTCGATGCTTGATACACAAGTGTTTATGTATACATAGGCGCATACCATACCATTCAGACGGAAATTGTAAAATAGGTTGTAGTTAGAGAAATTTAGAACACTGAAGAGAGAATCCCTGGCTAGCTGGGTCTCCGACAGAAATAGAACCCCAGGATTAGAGGTAGAAAGGTGGTCTTCAACAGATTCGCAATTAATACAAAGGCCATGGACATTATCAAAGTCTATAGAAAATCCACCAACCCCGCCCACCCCTCTCCCGCGAGCCCTCCACCCCCGACACGATTTAGCCATTCACGAACACAGTACCCACTGACAAACTCACAAACAAATAATAATTAATAAGTAAAAAAACAATAGATACCTGAAGTTTTTAAAAGAAGAGAAAGTCTTATAATTTATTAGACTAAAAAAGAATAAAGAAACTATGTAACCTAGGACTAGCTAAACTAGGTATTTTTTTTAGTATAAAAGAGAGGGTATATATATATATTATATATATATATTATAATACTTTATTATTATTATTTATTTATATATATATATAATATATATATAATATATATAAATATATAATTTTATATTATATAATTATTATATATCTTATATAATATTATTATATTATATATTATATTATTGATATATCTATTTTTAATAATTATATATAAATATAGAATAAATATAGTATATATATATACTATATATATATATATATATATATATATCCCCTGAGTGGGCAAAAGCCAACCAAATTCCACCAGAGTTAGGGAATGAGGAGTTCCTGAAACAGATCCAAATTAAAGTCGACATTCCAGATACATGCGTTTGAAAGCTGTGCAGTCAAAGGCAAGTCAAAGGAAGCAAAGGTCAGTTGAGAAAAAATAGATAAAAGGGAGTTTGTTCCGACTTTTACAGTGAAGTAACATATAAGGGTCCTATTATGTTACGCCTCCGTTCAAATTTTTTTTTTTTTTTTTTCTTTAGTATACGTTAAGTATATTATATGGTACTAACAATGAATTAAGTGGTAACGGACTCGAAGTGAGTTGAAATATTAAAAGAGAAATATTTATATAAATCGTACTTTTTAGCATCTACGTTGGCAGCTTACGTACCGACAATACAACTAGGAAAAAAAGAATTTTTTGTTAATTGAAGAATACACTAAAATTAAAATAAACATTTCGTTTTGTTAATTTCATTCAGATGCGGAATATTGCAGTATAATTATGTATTAAAAACACACATTTACAATAAATTAAATTAAATTCATTCAGTTAATTTGATATATATTTGTATATTAATATATAGTATTATATATATTTATATATAATATAATAATATATATATATATAATAATATTTATATATATATATATATATATATATATATAGTATTAACTAAATTAATATTTTGGTTATAATATATTACCTATTATCGCGCTTAAACTCTAATTCTGCATCCGAATACCACCTTCCTAACTCTAACCCTACATTATGCTCTTGTCTGAGACACAGATGCTAAGAATTCATCCTCTAATTCGTTTAATATGTCCAACATAACTTATTTCATAATTCCGTCTAAAGGGGAGTATGTGCCTATGAAAACATAAAACTCCTGTAACACGTCTCGTGAGTCTCGAATCTCCTAACCTTCGATGTCTTTGTGGCTTTAATAATCTTTCTTCCTTCTACTACAATAATCTCTTGTGCTTCTGCACTGTTCTCCTAACAGAAAACATTTTCATGCTTTTTGGAATATCTACTACTTCTCACGAGACTGTTATATCTTCCATCCAATACTGAGGGTCCTCTATAGGGATTTCAAGTTACACAACCACGAATCGTTTGGGTCCTCTCATACGATTTAGGTGGGGAGGAGGCCATCATTCAGTAATCTCAACGATCTGGAGAAACTAATTAAGAACCACCACACATTCCGAAGCGCACTAACCAATTCTCTGAAACACTTGACCTATGCTTTCACCACTACTCCTTTTCTCTTTAAATAATACACCACTTCGCTCCTATCGGTAAATCTGACCGACAACCGTATATCTCTATAATTTTAATACTTCCTCGTCAAACACCCCATCCTCCCCTACTCGTTTTTTCTGGCACTTTTGATCTTGCCGATTGGGGGCCTTTTTTGCTTCTACGCTAACTATACATTGAATGACCTGCTTTGTCTTCTGTGATGCTTCGACTTTCTGCCAGATAAGGTGGAGCTTAATCATTGATGGATGAGCAGTTACATCCTCTTCGACTAATCTTTCTCTCCTCATAACCTGCATATTTATGTTCTCCTACCCTTAGGGGGCTAAGACATAGTAGACGTTATACGATGATGAAAAAATTCTCGTTTCCTTATCCATCTCGCTAATATTCATTCAGCTAGCAAAATCGTGCTAAGGTACATTTCGACGAGCAAAGCGGGCTTCATCTCCAAAACAAATCGCTAACTCCTTGATTCTTTATACTAGACAAATCTTTCTAGGCCTGCTTGGCCAAAAAATCTCTAACAAACTTCTGATTAAATATTCTTTCCTCCTCTTATTCTAACTCTGCATGTTCTTCTGCTAATTCTCCAACTGAAAGGCCAATCTCTTCGCCTCCTATTTTCCTCAACTACACCCTGGACGTATTCTGGCATTCCCTATACCTCCTCTTCATCCTCTAAGGTGTCCTATGCTTTGTCTGTGATTACATTCGATCGTGCATGGGCTCCAAATCTAACAACGTAGAGGCGGTGCCCGGGATGCATTCCTCCCCGAGTTTTAGGAGTTGCTTTCCGGCTATTCCCCGCCCCCGTTCAAAACTACTATTTCTATTTCTCAACTATCTAACCACTTTCCACGTCACGGTTGGACAGTACACTCTTAGCATGTCCAACCGTATTTCGAAAAAAGAAGCCGCTCTATAATTCATTCTATATCGCCTCTAAGCTAGCTTACTTTGTATTCGTTCTAAGATCGTTGAAACTCTCTAACTCTCATTTCTTGAATCATTCTGGAATCTCATTCACTTCATTTCATCCCAGTTACGGCTTTCGGCGCTTTCGAGATGTGCGATATATACTTTTCCTATCTTATCTGATTTATGTTCTTCCTGTCCTAGAACTACGGAGACTTGGTGGTGGCCTTGACATATCAAAGCATTAACCGGCTATGCACGCTGTCACTGCTTCTCCAAGCTTCCTTCCTCTTTGGTTTATTTCTAAAATTGACTACTCATATATTAGTGTTACTTATCAAATGTTTCATATATCATCAGTTATACGTTGAATGGGGCACTTCTTTTTTTTCTTTAATAATGGCATTCTAGGTTTATCTTATCTCCCACTTTATGCCTCTTTTCATTTTAATGATCTTCTCTCGCACATATAACTCATCACTCATTGCCGATGACTCGACCGCTTCATTCTTCAACTCATTCAATTTCAACTCCCTCTTTATTTCTAGAATTGCCTCTCGTCTTAATTCTTCTGATTTCATTCTGGCAACCATGGTTAAGGATCTCTTGGTGGAACCATCACAACAATGTGAAATTAATATCTTTAAAATTCAACATCTGTAAACTCCACCTCTAAAACAAATTTCAGATTAGCATTTTCTGTTCTCTAAGTTGTTCCGTGATAATCATATCAAACTATTCCTTGGCGCTTAACAGTAACAATAAAATGTGCTGCGAAAACCTCACCATCCACAATGGTTGCTAGGGATAGCCTCAATTAGAAACTGATGAGTTCTGTTTTAGAACGCTCGAAGATTTTTTATTCCTTTCAACAGCTACTCCATGTATATACTAATATATATATATAAGTCTCATAACCTCTCGTAATGAGTATTGCTCTCATATCTGTAGGGGATCAGGATTATCACCGCTTTTGGATTTAGGGTAGTCGAGTCAAAGCTCACAAAGACTTAGTAAAACTTCCTGTCTCTTTCTATCAGCTTGAACCCTTTATCTTAGCAGGCATATGTTGTGCTTTATCTCCTTTCTATAGGAACCGTAGCGGCAAGGTACCTATACTTTCCACTCGCGTGCCACACCTTTAAGACGCCCTCGATACACAGGGGTCGTTCGGCCATGAGTTTGTGTTGCAGTATAGCAACTCCAGAATAATTCGCTGCGGTACGGCTCCTCCTTCTTTCCTGCCATCTCTTTCTGGGAAATTCTATTTCCATCTTCTGTTGTTCTACTACAGTCATTCTCTACCTTCACTTTAAAGTTCGCGTCTCTTTTTACCTCGATAATCTGCGTTTGGTTTGAATTGAATATTGATAATCACAAGTGACGTGGTTGAATACTGAAAATATCTCTAAAAAATATATAAATAATAAAATGATATGATTTATGTCTTTATATAAATATAACTATAATATATTATATATATATAAATAATATAAAATATTATATTATATATATAAATATAATAATATATAATATGTTAAGACGAAAAGTCCTTCAAAGTTTCATAACACAAACGAAAGTTAAAGTAATATACTAATTAATTATTTTACACTAAATTTATTAGCTTTTTTTTACTTTTTTTTGAAAATACATGCACAGAAAAAGATTCTTATAAAAATATTTAAGTGTAAGTGCCTCTAGCTATTATAAATAGTATTTACATGTTATAAATATAAGTGAGTAGTATAATTAGTCAATTACATTTCTAATTCAGTAGTATTATATGTAATACAGATTGATTATAATGTATTTATAATATCTAAGAATATAATGGTTAATCAAGTTAAGTTTACCTGTATCTATATAGCATAGGATTTAAAAGTAAATATTAAATGAAAACTAAATGTGAAAATATATAAATTAATTATCCGAAAATATTCATTTTTGAAAAAAAATTTAATACGTGAACCGATGCCTATTATTTTATATTTATCGTTTTCAGAATCAAAAATATTTTTACATACCTTATACCTACAGACATATAAATATATGAACAAAATTATTTCTTTTAGACTTTTGAGATTTTTTAGCCTTACCCTTTCTATCAATATAGTACGTGATATGACAAAATATCGGTCACTAAATTTTAATTTTTTTTTTAAATAATAATTCGGCGATAACTATATATTCATCACTTTTAATTCAATATAAAGATTGTTTTATTTTATGAGATTATAGCCTTAATAAATTTCTTTTACATATTTATTTTACAATTGTTTAAACTTATTTAAGAAAATAGATTCTTCCATAATTTTAATATCGCGTGTTGAAAAAATACTCTCAATAGCAGGGACCATTTCTTCCCACTCATAAATCGAAAATTTTTCTCATATTTGACACCTTTTTTTCCCGTTTAAGAAAAATTTATTCGAAAATAGTTTCGAACTTTTAATCATGTCGTTCGAACTTAAATTTCATTGTTTAGTACCAGAACCAACCCTATTTCGAGCAATAGAGTATATATAATCTAAAATAAAATATAAAATAAGTTCTTATAGTAATAATTTCTTTTCATCATTGAGAGTTATTATATTTATATAATATTATTATTAACAATTACATAATTGTGATAACTTACAAGCTGTTAACAACTTATATTTTTTTCCTATAAAAGATACTATATAGAGTTATATATTATATATTATATAAACTCCTAATTATGAGTAGTATTTCAATTATAATGTTATTCTCTCTAATTTCGCTTTGGTGCGGATCGGTAGGTCCAGATATGGCTAACGTATCGCTACTGCCTTATTGGACCCAAAAAAGTATTTTAAGAAAGCAAGATCATACATAGCTATATTATTATAGTATTATATATACTATATATACTTATAGTGATATTTATATATATATATATTTATAAAAAGTATACTATATATAAATTAAGAAACATTATAGGGGTAAAAATATAATATATATAAATATAGGTTATAAATATTAATTAGCCCATATACTACTTTGCTAACTTAAACTATTTTATATACTTAATGATTTCGCTCAAGTCTACCTTAAGATAGCTTCAGTGCTGATCATTTCTACTTCGATTCCTTTCTTTGAGTAGCATCTAAAGGACGTGACAGGTTGATATTGGATGATTGCAATTGTTAATTTCGAGAGTCAAAAAAATAGTTTCCTTATTCTTCGTAGGCACGGCAGCTGTTTATGTATGTATCCCTGAACGAGTACTAGGTATTCCTAGTTCTCATTCTTTTTATGAAAACACTCACCCAATATTAAATTCTCTGGCACGGGTGATTAGCAAGAATGAAATATATATAAGTAATTATAACTATTAAAAAATATAGGTAAAATTATATGCTTATATCTCAGAGATAGATTAAGTTAGTATGCTGACTTGGTTGATCATCTACTCTACTACTCTTACTTATTAATCTCCTCAGCAATGATATTTAAATTGAGAATTGAAACGCTCAGCCCTCTGAGAGAGTCTATGAGACGATCATAAAAACCGCGATCTGAACATAAATTTCATTCTTACTGACGAAATATTATGCCTATGACTCGATTTCAGTTGCTAATTTTTCTGGTGATTGATAATAAAGAATAGACGTGAAATTTTGGTTAGTTTCTTATTTATCAAGTGAACTCACGCTCTTCTTCTAGTAAAATAATAATGATTTTATACTCGAATTGTCTTTTCTTTAGTCACAAATTAGTTGTTGTTTTATAGTGATATGTAAATACATATAGGCACCTTGTTCAATCAAATATTGGAATCGTATTTGATTCGATTTAAGTTTCATAAAAAAAATTACCCTAAATCTGTTTTATCAGATCATCGCATGGGTTTAAAGCCGGTTACTTGAATATAAATTCAATATGTTCAGAAAATGTGCAGGTCACCCATGCGAATAATGTCGTGTTTATAATGGAATCATTATTTGTCTCATTTACAGTCTGCTGTATGCGTTATATGTAGTATATTGTACTACAGAAGTATAAATCTATGATTTAAAAATAATAAGGAAATATATGGCACATCATAATACTAACTTGAACGTAGGATGGTCCTACTATAACGACGCTATAACTATGAAGTAGTACTCTACCTAATATAATCTCTCTAGTAGTAGTAGATAGTAACACAATATTTACATCTATTGTATAAGGTTAAAAAGCCTTAATAAGGTAATCATTATGAAATATTGTCTAGACTAGAAAGAGAAGATAATAGAAAATGATCTGTTGGAAAACTTTATTAAATTAATTATTAGTTGTTCAGAAGTTGGCGTTAGACTTGCAGTTTATTATTTACCTAAAAAGAGATAGAAATTTTCCGATTTTCATCCGTTTCTATTAATTATTATTTTTTTCATAAAATATATCTGAGATTTAAAAAAAAAGAAATTTTTGTTTTTTTTTATCATAGATAAGTTGAGGCTCTCTTCCGTTATAACAATCAAATCCTTATTAAAAGAGAACTCCACGATAAGCCTTTTCAAGGTCATTAAAACATCCTAATAGCAAATTCCTACATAAAAAATAGAGTATACCAGACTTTTTATACGTTTTTACACTATTCTTTCATTTTATTTTTTTAGCAGTTAATATTATTTCCTGTATGATTTTCAATATATTTAAATTAATAAAAATAAATCTTGTACAAGTAAATAAATATATTTTGATTTGCCTACTCAAGAATTTTTGACCACGCAGCCGCCACGATATAGGTGTGCATTGAAAAATGCTCTACAAAGAAGATAGAGATCATATTATATAATATATATGGTAAACTAATTACTCAAGTTAATAGTTATATTTTAGTCATTTCTAAAAGTAATTTAATATTAAAAAATAAAACCACGTCTGTCATTAGACAAGTATTAAGTGTAATTAATTAGATTAATGTAGGTTATGACAGTATCATATTAACTGATAGTAAGAGGTAATACCATTAGTAATCTAGAGAGTACACATGTAAACGAATTGTAAAGTGGTACACTGTTTTATATGGTTTTACAAGATCTGTAAGTGTTTCACCTACTGGCCTCTCAAAGTTTGCATTGTCGTGAAATAATGATAGAGACTGTTTAGAAAAGAATGACACTTGTTCCAAAACAACCGTATCTTCAATTCATTTAGGAAAATACGATAAAAAAATGTTTGAAAGGAATTTTCAGAGATAGCAATGACGATCCCTGTGAGAATAATTGACACTCCGTGTGAATAAAGATATTTAATTATCTCAATATCGAATCTCGATAGCGACAGTAAAAGTCGGTGCAAAGCGCAGTACATGTCCATGAGCTTAATTTCTAAACAGTAACAAGCTGTTATAAGTGGTTGTATTTAAAACATCTTATGCACTGTATAATAATATATATATATTAATACGATAGAATATTATATATTATTACCACGGTAGCTCTGTATCATGAAAATATAAAGGACCGGGTTATGGATTGATTTCTAATCTGAAAATTAATTAAAATCTAGATAAAAAAAAAGATAACTAACCAATTTTATTATAATATATAAGATGAAACAAAATTATATAAATATTGTTAAATGAAGTAATATATATTATATAAAAGCAGAATAATTTTAGTATTATACTTTACGAATTTTTTAGCTTTTCGCCGCAGAAAATTAAGACAAAATATACTTCGATATTTTAATGGATACTCAAAACTCACCATAACTATTTACAATTTGTATTATTTTTTGTCTTTTTATAAATATTTAAAGCTCGATTAGGTTTAAGAAATGCGATTATTCATGAATATTCACTACGATGAGAGATAATCTATAAACATCCCAAGTTCGTTCCTAATCTTCGCAATGAGTCTATCTCTTGCCGTAATAGATCTAGTCGTTTATTGCTATTATAGACCGAACTCTTTGTGCAATTTTTCTTAAAAAAATACAGCTGAGTTTTTTTGTGGGTGAGATTGTGTTGAAGCGGTTTATACATGGTCTGTTTTCATCTAAATATTTCTATTTTGACTTTTGTTTTCAAGAATCTAGTTAGACTTTTAGGTGATGAGATAATATTTGAGTTTTCGTTTTTTAAAAATACGACGAGCAAAACACAGAAAAAATGTCTTATAGGATATTCAATTTCAATTAACAAATATTATTTAGCTCAACAAGTTCTTGTTTGTAACAAACATCTTGCACGAATGGCGTGCAAACTTTATGTTAGTCGGGTGTTAAGTGAGTAGTGTAAGAGACGTAAAGTTTCTTTAGAAAATGAAGATATAGAATCTTGTTATTTATCGCCACATTGGAGCTTTAGCAAAAGTTTTTTTTTAAGTGGAAGGATATCAGACCAAATCAATTTCTAAAATATATTTGTGAGAAACTTAAATTAAGAATAAAAAATGCTACTAACATGTTGAGGTTAATAATTTAAATTACAATGCCTAATTGTAGGAAGTTATTAATAATATTTCTCTCTCAAAAATAATCTTCATTGCTTGCCAATAGTAATTAACATTACAAAGAGAACTTGCATTTGTGTATTTGTACAAAGTAACAGTACAAAGTTAATAATGACGTTGATTTTAGTTCCAACAAACAGTGTAGAATGGATTTAACTTTTTCGTGACTATCCAATTGTAGTTGTATTAAAGTATTAGTAGAAGACTCATAAACTTTTTTAAATAACGATTATTATAAATATTATAAAATACTTCAAGTTAACGTAATAAATTGTTACTAATATTTTTATTTATAATAATTCTTACTTCTAATTGATCCTAGTTAAATGTTTAAATTTCTTATTTAGTACTTAGCATCAGAATCTCTTATTACATTTAATGCTTGTTTGTAGGATGGAAATGTATTGACAGATAGCTAAACAGTAAATCTTAATCTCGTTAAATGAGTTATGAGCTAGTTTAAACGTGCACAGTGTTAAATCAGAAAGTTGTAGGCTATACTTTTACTGACACAGTTGAGTCATAACGAAGCCCCCTAAAATGAGTATTTTACTTTATAATGGACGCTTCAGCCAATGGGGGGATCGGAGAGTGATATATAGGCGATCGTTTATATATTTACCCGTGAAGATTAGGATCGGAGTATCACTACCCGCGATAACACCCTCAAATAACTCAAAGAGGATAGTTTCCATGAGAGCACTCCCGAGTGATTAAGATCCTCCCCGTATTAGTCCTACCTAGTATAGTCCCATGATTCCTAACTCCGACATTCTCGGGTGAAATATCCCATGTGGTATTTAGTTTAAGTATTATACCTCCAAAACAATAAATCCTACCATAAAAGATAGGTATAAGTACTTTTGAATTACATATTATTTTTCGCAACATATTCTAGGCTTACCAGAAATCACATAACACATTTGGGGAATTGATATACGATATATATATAAATATATATATATAATATATATATAATATATAATGTAATTATAATTATTATGTCCATATTAGGCCTATTATTTTCAGTTTAGTTTATCAGCAAAAAAACCCGTAAGATCTTTTGATTTACTTATGCTTTTTGTGTTTAATAATATATTTAAAATGATTATATATTTTAGCATACTAATATTGATCTACAACAATGAATTCAGTGTATTTAATATCATTAATGATAAAATGGTTGAATAAACTGAAGAACTATGATATCAAAAGTTCGAAGTATTATTATATAATTAATTTTTTGAAAAAGTATATTTTATTTACGCATCAAAATATAAGTAAAAGTCTTTTTTAATATTAACCAAAATGGTGAGCGAATTTTATTATGCAATTAAATAACATATTCAAAAAGATTACGCGGGAATCACTTTACATGTAAATGGAAACCGAACCAAACAATTATATCCGAAATTGATATCTAAATAAGGAGAAGTCAGGACCGAAAGGAAAGAGTGACACGGTATATAAGCTTTATACTAGAACAATCTTAATTAACAATAAAATAAAATACAAAAAAAAACATAAAAAAAAACATTTTATTTGTTCTCATATAATATTATAATATATAATAGAGTAACTATGAGAGAAAGAGAAGTACTAAGTAATAATAATAACTTACGAATGAAAAACTATATTAGATTAAACATTATTTGGTAATTAAGACGTTATTAAGTTTATATATTATATTAAAAAATGTATGTAAAAGAACGTTATAACAACTTTAATGTTACAACATAAAATTTTAGATGATTTATGAGTAAAATAAAATAACTTAAAGAGCTATCGAGATAGATTATTAAAAACATATTGTTAATGCACTGACATAAAGCAAGAGGTATGTAAATTTCTTAAACAAGAGAGAAAATAAAAAAACCAAAAAACATGAGCGAAAAGAGCATCATTGTTTACAAAAAATAACTATAAGTTATTATTTTTACTAGTAATATTAGTATTAAGCAAAATTGAATTAATTGACATATACGAATGTTATGCAAGAGGATGGTCACTTTTAGTTTTTTGCAATATCCAATTATTGGTGCACGAAAAAGGAAATGACGCATCAATATGAAGTTGTGGAGAGTTAAAGAAAAAGGCGGAAGGTTTTCTTTTTTCTTACCATAAAAATACGTTGGGAGGGGCGTGTATCAACCGCGACCAAATGTCAAGGAATCGCCAGGTCTCTCAATAGCCACAATCGTAAGCGTGACTCGGGGAAATAATCCCCCATAACGGAAGTAAGTGCGTAACACCCGAATCGCGCGTAAATGACGCCTCTCATTGCCCACGGGATTTGCCGAGGGAGAATGGTGTTCCTTCCCAGACTCCAATATCGTCGCGGTGATCACTCGAAACGCTCACTGGCACCGATCCACGAATCGATTGACCCCCTAAAGCAAACTGTAAATTAACCCATATTTCTCTACGATTCTTCTTAGCGCCGAATGATTGATTACGCCGGTCTGAGGGGAGGGGTACATGTGACTTACTAACCGATTAGTTAGAAGATAAAAAAATAGGAACACAAATAATCACTCTAAAACACAGAGAGTCTCACGATGGCCGATAGAAAACCATACCGCTAGAGGACGTCGGTTAGTATCCCCCGACTAATAGATAAAAATAATATTGGCAAAGAGAACTCTCACTTATCACTATGTTCGCACAGTTCTGAGCCGACTCAATTTCGGAATCTACCTCTTGGTGGTATTCGATATAAGTATAAAGGTAATTATATACAACACCACAAATAACACTCTGACCTATTTTTATGCTGATACATAATAGTCTATTTATTAATTAGCTAATACGCACAGAAATATTATGGTACAAAAAGACACAATGATCCACATTCTAAAACATTTTATCTTTCTTGTAAATTGCTGAGAACATTTAAATATACACCAAAAATAGCCATGCTGCCGGTATACACAAATATACTATAATTGGACCAAAATCTGTGCAAATATCGATGCTGCGGTAACGGCTTAGGCCCTACAGATATATACTATAATAATATTATATTATAATATAATATATATATATATATATTTTTATTATAATATATATTTAATATAATATATATATATTATACTTTATATATATGAATGAGTATATAATAATATATTATAGATTAATATTATTATATATATAATATATTTAATAATAATAATAGATTTATAAATTAATAATATTATATATATTATATATATTAAAAATATAAGATATGTTTTCTTTCTTTATTCATAATTTAATTGCGTTTAATACAATATTACCATCTACCAAAAATATTAAAAAGAACGAGGAAAGGGACAGCTGGACACTGGTGATGTCTTCCTTGAGGTGAAGCTCGGT
Organism: Trachelipus rathkii; assembly: GCA_015478945.1. Taxonomy (NCBI): domain Eukaryota; kingdom Metazoa; phylum Arthropoda; class Malacostraca; order Isopoda; family Trachelipodidae; genus Trachelipus; species Trachelipus rathkii. The sequence goes on along the minus strand of JABUQX010085077.1, from coordinate 19,877 downwards.
TGTGCATTAATATCTGTTCTTATCCAACTTTTTGGTTGGAGGTGGCTCAGTGGTAAATCGGGTATATTGCCTCAATTCGCACATGGCGATGTTCTATCAGAGAGGCAGTAATTCTTTACCATTCCCAAGTATTTTTTTTATAGTATATACTATATATTATTATTATAATATAATTAATTTAATTATAATATATTATAGTATATTATATTATATATTATTATATATAATAAATTAATTATATATTAATATTATATATATATGATATTAATATGATATGATATATTATTATATATACTATATATATATATATATATAATATAATATTATAATATAGAATAAGTTAAATATTATATATATATATATTAATATATTATATATATTATTTATTTTAGATATTATAATATATATATATAAGGATCATGCAAATGTTCTGATCTTTAAAAAAATGAACAAGCGGCGAATTAGATGTGTTTTATTTTTATCAAATGATTTAAAAAATAATAATAATAGGAAAAAATTTATGAATAAATTGATGAATAACAGCTAACATATAACAACTATTATGAGCTTCTATAACAAAGTGAATTTTTTTCATCCGATTTTCATATTCATTAATTATATTACATTTTTACTCATATGTGCTAACAAATGAATGTGCATACTTAAATGTGTACGTTCTTGAGTCTTCACACTACCATCGGAATTTGACTTTTCATTAAAGTAATGTATCTAGAAATACAGATTTAAATTTTTACTAAAGAAATTAATTTTTATCTTCCTTGAAGATCTGGAATTCATTACTGCGTTAAATTCTGAGAAGGGTGACATGTTTGATCGCTCATTCCACAATTTTGTTTTTTTTTTTTTTTTTAATATATTACGAATACGCATATATGAGTAGGATAGTTGATAGATAACACGTTTGACACTCCTATTGCCATATGGTAAAGACAGAATGTAGTTGAGTCATACTGCAATAACTCCGCATTAAAATTCCTCTGCAAATATCGGTGTATTACTCTCCTAAAATTATCTATATAATGGTTTTTATTGATAAACGTAACATATGAATAGAAGAACGCACTATAAATCTTGCATATAAGTTAAGCTCCATTAAAATTTTCCTTTCATGTGTGATTCTTTATATCATCGTCGGTAAAAATCCCTACTCACTTTAAATAAACTGTGTTTAGATATTAGTAAGATGCTATGCTGCTAATTGCACCTTAATAAAAAGGATTACAATTTCAAGATGTACATTAATATCGGTAAGATCGCGAATTACTATACTAGGACTCTATGACTCTTGAGTAGCATTCCTATGCGTATTAATATATATATTATATTATATATTAGTATATGTACGTGTTACTCATAATTACTCATATATAATAATAAATACTCTGTGCTTTATCCAGCAAGTGCTATATTTTTATATTTTATATCTAATCTAATATATATATAAATATATAGTAGTATATGTATTAATAATATTATAATATTTATACTATTTATAATTTTCTTTTTTTAATCTTATTTTTTTTATAATAGGGGGCAGCTGAGCCGATACGGTATATAATAGACAATTAGGAAGAAGGAAATAAGAAAAGACAGTAGAAGCCACATGGAGGCCTAGTCGAGGCCGGGACGAGTCCAGTACGAAGCCAACAAGAACCATATCAAGGGAAAACAACCATGTTTCTGCCAATCTACAACGCAAAGCAAACACCTAAGGTTCCCTTCGTCAACAACTTAAATTTACGCCGTTTCTCTCGTTTTTTTGTTATTTTCTTGCACCGTTACCTGTAAGAAATGCTCAGAGATTTGGTTCCTGCATGTTGATTATGGTCTTTGAGAACTTCAGATCACCAAATCGTTTCGATAAATACTCTTATGTGCTCACCAAAAACGTCGACTTGTGACCTTATATTACTCTTTTGTGTAGAGATTGTCCTGTAACTTTCTCTCCTTAGTGCAATATGATAAATAATTAGCAATAAAAAAAAAAAAGTTTAACCAACTTTGTACTATTGAACAAATACGTTAAACAAACTTATAAAAAGATAGTTTGCATGTTTGGTCCAGTTTGAAGATTAAGAAAAGCCAATTTTCCCAACTTCGGACTTTGTCACGTAAAATTTATTTTCAAAAATACAAATATAAAATACGCTTCAATTTCATTCTCTACAATCGATGCTGTGTATCATATTGATGTAATAAAATACCACCTTATCTCTCATATCGTGTTAAACTTTTATTCTTTTTTTGTTCGTCTAAATTCTTGTTTTATATTTCTCTACAGTCTTATTATCTGATTCCAATTGTTTTATTCTATACTTAAAGTTGAGAGCAATCAGTGATCGGTTTTATCGCCTGAAAATTAGTAGCTGAAACTTGGTTAAAGATTTTCTTATCGTCAGTGTAGCATATATTTGAACAAAAACGATACGGGTTTCTAATACATGTAAGTATACCACAATATATGTCTTTATAAACATTTCTCTATAGTCAAATCCCAACAAACGCACCCTAATTGGTTATCTATGCTCAATATTTTTTATATATATATACACTAAATGTCTTAACAACCTAATAAAAAATAATAATAGTAAGCTAAGAAGGTACTAATGTAAATCCACAATTTTTAATAATACTTTTATAATGCATTAACACAATAATATATGTACTACTATAACAATTACTGTAATAAATATCTGCACAATATCTGCAGGGCAATTACATTAGTCAAAAATAATATGTATTATATATTTATATAATTTTAGTAATTTAATTGTAACCTCAATACCATACGTCAGCACCGGTACCAGCATGGGCATTAGTCATATAACTTTGTGTCTTAAAATAATCTATTTTTAATTTATCCATGTTAGACTCTCACATTAAGAAGAGGACTTTAAGTGTAACTAATTATTTAGAAAATCATCAAATTGATATAGTTCAATAATACTAGTATGATAACCCAAACCATCCAGGAAATAATAGCATACCTAAGTCTCTCGGAAAAAAACTCTTTTTATAAAAATGATAATAGCAAAATATGTGATTTTTTGAGTCTTTTTCACTTAAAAAAGCTAAATCGATATCCGTGCAAAAACCATTTACTAAATATTTATATGTAACTCTTCAATAGTTTAATTTTTAAAACTTATGTAATTTAACGTAACCTTACGTGCTCGTATATGAAATGGTTTTGCTATATAATGATCAAGGATTGGCGTGTGATCTATAATATCTCTTTTTATTAAATGTTTATTTAACCGACTCTATGCCCCGGCTGTCTCCCAGCCCCCGTTAATTCCTCTCCTAGAGTGCGGGCGAAGAATCTCTTTATCTAGTCGTCTTCGTGCATATCTACGATTAGTTAGGATATTTACTCACTTAGATGTCCCCACTTTCAGCTTGTGTTAGATTTGAGTCACGGCAAGGTGTCGCCTTCTCGAAAACTCTCCCGCCCGCTCCTTTTCTATACTAGGATCAATTTCCTAATTCTGAGTGCCTACCACCCACATGGTCTGATTGTCGCGGAGTGCGCTCCCTCCCCCCTCCACTATAAAGGTGTATGGATGAAAATCATCCTGCCCCCTATTTCCCCGTCGCGCTGCGACTCCACGTGAAGTCTACTCTTGAGTGGTGTGATTGTTCCGTCATATAACTTATATATATATATATATTATATAATATATATATATTATGTCATATAAAGTACGATCAGTTCTTACAAAATGCGATATATCAAGATATATATTATGAGTACACTATAGTTAAAGTAGCTGAGCCTTTCACTTTATGAACATGCGTATATCGTTAACTATTATAATAATATATCTTTAATATACTTTCCATAATATATATATATATATATACATATATAATATGATATAGATAATTTTCATTTTTATCTTACCCCCAGTCTTGTGGAGAGAGATAAGGTAGTAACTGAGATTTAATGTTATGTTGCTCTAGAAAGAGTATCGTAAACCCCTATATTAAGACTCCAATTACCGGTTTATAAAAAATATTATATTATATAGATACTCATTTTAAAACTTACTTATTTGGTAGAGAATGACCAGTTGCTAGTATATGTTTTTGCATTTTTTCAATCACATATAAGTTTACAATATAATATTTATTTATTTATTCATATATTTTATTTATTAAACTAGCAAAATTAATTATAACTTACTAGTAGCTTCTACATTTTACTATGATTCCGAAAAAGTGTATTCCTGTTAATATGTATTAATTAATAGTTTTTAATAAATAATTGTTACATTTCATAGCAAAACTTTTTGCATTATAATATAATAATATATATATATATATAATATCAATATTATATATATAATATATATTTTAAATATTTATGTATTAGAAAATGTAACATAAGTAAATCTGGAAACATTATTAAATGTTATTTTTTTTTGTTGCTTGTATAATTTATATTATATATTCCAATCATCTCTTCTTCTTCGCTCTGTTAAGTATTTCTAATAGATATTAAGGTCATATCTAATTTCTTAATGTGCAGTCATCCACAGCATCGATTGAGAGAGCCCTCTCCCTTCCTTTGTTTACCAACTCCGTCACCGATTTTACAAATTTTATGATGACCCCTATTACAACTAGCAGATTAACTGGTTTTGTTTTCTCGAGATGTGATGCCATGACTTTTGTATTTTTATTTGGAATAGAATAAGATCATTTGATAGTACCTGTTTTTTAATGTTATTTGATAACTCATATTATAATAATTAACGTTCCAGGCTAAACATTCCCAGGATTTGATCATGTGTGATTATTCGGAAAATGATTCTCTTTTATTTACCATATCAATCTCGCTGATGATGTTAATATATCTTAAGAACGATGGAAATAGCTCTCTCTGGTATACTAGGAGTTGTGTGCCTTATTTTATAGATATATATAGCTAATATTATAATATATAATAGTTACAGATGGTCTATCGTCATATAATTATTTATCATCTAGTATATTCATTCTTTTTGAAAAGTTCTATATTATTAGTATAGTGATAATATACGTCATGCTAATCTAATCAATAATTAATTTTACTAACTTTTATAGAGTTGATATCCAACATTATTATCAATTTTCTGTGATTATATAATATATAATTTTGTTATTTAATATTAGAAATTAAGTTAGATTATATATATATTTCTTGTTAATATAATTATATAATATATATATATATGCATGGTGACCAGGTAATAATGGTAATATGTTTTCTATATTAATGGAGGAATTTCGTGATTCATGAATGCATAACTACTTCTCCACTTACAAATTTAAATCCTATTAGTACTATATATTATAATACTAAATATAAGTGTTGTTACTTGTGTGGCCTTTTTATTTGAGATTATGGCGAATTAATGTTGTGATAATCTGTTGTAAACTTAGTTTTGATTGGTGTTTTAGATTTTTATTTCAAGATGATATCAATGGTCACCCTTTTAAAATTTCCCCGCGTTTTTTAAAGAAAACTTTCATTTTGGGGAAAATATTTTATTTTCTTTTTTTATACCATTTATTTATGTTAATAATTAAATAATCAATCATTATTCATTGTATTATTTTTGGATACGAAGGATGTAACAGATTGAGAAGTTGTTGTTTATGAATGGCCATAATTTAAAAATGGCATAAATGCGACGCATATATGATTAAAATTTGTTATTCTTAGTTGTGTAAAAATTAAATCATCTGTTATTATACTAATTAGGTTTTCGAGTACTATTAATCGATGAAGACAAATTTCTAGTCTTTTGAGTCACCTTAACTACTGGCAGAAAATCAAATTTTTCAATTTTTTAAAACGTTGTAATTGGAAATTTAAAGAATATATGCTCTACTGATTGATATTATTTTTATTTGCTTCAATATCTATATGGTTAATCCTCTATAAATATAAAAATCTGTGTTTAACCTCTAATTTGCTCCTGATCTTAAATTCATAGATATGCTGTGACTTTACCTTGAAAATTTGTCACTATGAAAAAGCGCATCTAACTTTTTTTTTCTTTTTGTGCATTCAACTTGAAAATCAAATATGTAGACCTCCAAGACATGATTAACTGAAATATCTTCTGATCATCAGATTATTATATCATTTATGTCACCACTTTTGGCCCGCTTGTACCACCTCTCAAATGAATCAAACCGAAATACGGTGTATAATTTTTTTTTTCGATTTTTACCAGTGGATAAAAATTACTTATGCATTTTGCCTATTTTCGAAGATTTGCAGAGGCCTACATCCGAATTAGATTTGGTCAAACAACTGAGTCTCATCATCGATATCTCTTTTTGGGACGCCTCCTAGTTCCTCCATTTGCCCTCCACAAGGAATCTATTATTACAGTTGCCCACCGAAGACTTTGTCGCTCACACGGGACTCGCTTTTTGCATCTTCCCACCTTGATCAATAGCTATTCTCTTTCTAAATTTTTTTTTTTGTGATCTCTGGTGTCAAGCCCAGTAGAGAGGATTGGTACTTTGGTGCTTTGGATTTGGGCTTTAAGTACCTTTCTAATTTGAGAGATAAATAATATGAGTTAGAGTGGGATAAAGGAGTTTGTGTGCAGCTCAAGTATTATTTCCGCACTATATGACTATCGTAGACTCCGGAGTGCCAATTACCATCGTCTCTGTCTTGTTTTATTATCTTAGGTGATTTTGTTAGAATAGTTTTCTTGAACTTGTGATGTAGATACAATTTTACGCGGTAATTTTTGCACAAAATTGGCGGATTTTGTATTTCCATATCATTGACTATTTGTACATTATATGTCACACTGTAGAGGTTTTATGGTACATGCCCAAAATATTAATTTCGTAATAGCGCTTTCCATCATCCAGAGATAACAGTATCTGCAAGAATTCCAACTTATAAGTCATCAGATGACAATAATATAGTAATCCGTAAGTTCTATAGAAAAAGATCTTTTTGAGTAGCAAGGAGTGCTAAAACATTACTTGCTAGGATGTGTTGTCGTGTACAACTATGCCTGGGTTTTCACTACAGACACTGATGACCTTCTTTATTAAGCGACTCGACATCGTTATAAATATATTTATGCTTCATAACAGTATAAAGATTTTCTTCTTATTATTATGCAATCCGAATAACAAATTTCTTGAGTGGACGTTTGGTGTTGAGGCCTTGTGCAATTATCATTTCTAAACAGAGTCAAGTTTACCAGATTGAGGTTCATTTTGTTCTAATAGGAAAAATGGTAAGTCTCGTCGGTAATAAATAGATTTAGTGAGGTATATGTAAATCAAGACATAGTGTAAAGAATTTAGGGATACGCTTATTCAAATCTATTACCTGAAGAAAGACTCTTGTTGATGGGGAGTACTTGTATACTACCCTACTAATCATTTAGGTAAATGTACGATCTATATGTTTGGATATCATATTTTGGAGTTAGTATTGGTCCCAGTTATGGTCTATATTAATTATAGTTTTATATGAATTAATCTTCATAGACCAAATTAAGTGTTTTTATTCTGTACGAAAGATTGACCCACAGACTGATAGCTAATTAATTCAGATAGCGCTCACTAGCAATTGACCCAAAAGACCATATTTTTCTGACTAATTAGAAGTTTTCGTCTGTACACTATTATTTTCAGATTCTTGTTTTATAGTAAAGGCGAAACACAACTTTTAAAATGTCTCACGAATTGCTTGCTGCCAGGGCCATGTTAATATATTTGGGTTATTTTTCGCCTAATAACAGCCATGTTCCTTCTCATCGTGACCTCATTTAACGCATTTCAGAAGGGTTTGGTTAAGAGTGCGGGTGCAATATTTGCGACGACCTCTTTCGTTTAATTCTATTGCACGATGATCTAATTGTACATCGTGAATGTATAATTATCTGACTTACTCATGTGTTCTCATGTTTTTTCCGATAAGCATCTTTTTAAGGGAATACGTATTAAGATTATTCTCGAAAATGAGCTAATTTATACGAATTATATAGGGTAGACAAGAGATTACTGAACGCCCATTAGAATCTAACGACTCTACTCATTTTAAACTTTTATACCTCCCCCTTCTTACTCTCACTATGCTTCACCTCCTCCTCTTCCTTTCTTCTTCCATTCTTCTCCTCCTTATCCATCATCTTGCTCTCCCAACCAAGGCGCCGTTACGTATCATTTCAACCGCCCTGATCTACTTATGCCCAGCATACGTCAATCACACGATTATGTTAGCTCTACCTGATGTTCACCCTCCTGGCAAGCTAGCTTACTCAATAAGCCCCCTTCTCAATTGACCTACCCACGATTACAACAGGTATTTGTTTGTAAACCACCAGAAGATTGGGGCGCCCTGACCAGGAATTGTTTGGGAAACCTTGCTACTTTTCCGTTATTTAAAAACTATACCTGCCATGGTCTTAAAGTCGCAAGATTGTGGTTAGGTAATGTGGTATCTTCTCTGTTCTGCGCTTTTTGACCCTGCATACAATAATAATACTTTAACCCATATCTCTACGTTGAGACACGGGTTCTTCCTTTCTGATATTCTACTCCGTTCTTTACTTACACAAGAATTAGTGGGAACGCAGAGCATCTTATATGGCAGGCGCTGGCAGGCCGCGAATACGGTTCCCTTATATGTATACTAATACTGTAGTTGTTTCCGAAAGAACGTGGTGCTACTCATTTTAACCCTACTTTCATATCTTACGCACGCGATAATTTCTCAGTTTGACCGAATGTCCACTGACTGCCCATTATCATCAGCGCTGATTTTTTTGTCGATTTGATAAGACATCTGGTTGAGTATTACATTCACAACCGTCTAATTGACAATTGAAACACAGAGCTTATTTCATGACCGCATGACATCCGTGCTATCTCTGTTGATTAATATTATATATAGTAGGATCAACTCTTCCCAAGCTACTTCCCAATTCCTTGTTATGCAATTTCGTCGTTAATTTTTTATACTGTTTCCTTTTTCCTTATTGAAAGATTTATCTAGTAATCTTTTCATCACATTTTTTCCACCCCTTCCATGAATAAAATAAAATAACATAAACGTGACTAGTGTCCATATTACAGTAAGTACGATACATGGAGAAGACCTACTCTAATTATACTTCCTCACGACAATCAGTCGTATAGTCTAATTTAATAACATTCACCATGAATAAAAACTTCCAGGCTGCGAAACGATAATTAGAGTTGGAAATAATAAATATAATAATAATATATAAGTAATTAACTTCATTATTAGCGAAACGAAGATTGGATATATAATTATTATCATTTGCTATAGCATCAAATCTATTATTGGCTTATCAAATCACAATTTACTGTTCTCAGCGATATCAGTACTAGTTACGGATTTACTCCTCTTCACCTTGTCTAAAACCTAATCCAGTTAAATGTACTATTTAATCGTTATACCTATTCGATCATTTATCGATTTGTGTAATACTAATCATTGAATTCGCTACTTTTAAACGCCCATCACTCGATCCCAGTCTTATTTCGGGTTATCATTCTGATTTACGCAATATTATCAATTACAGATTTCATACTGCAACCATTGATCATGGAATCGCATTATACCCATTTTTCATAATCATTCATAAAATAGACCTTGTGTGAAATGGCTTACTATATATATTATTATTATATTTATTTACATGATACTCCGATTTACTTCGATATCTCTAGCATTCTTATACCATTAGACTCGTCTAATTATTAGTCATTATGGTTTATTGGATGACACCCCTTATTTGATTGACTATTTTTCGATAATTCATGTTATTATTATTATTACAAACTCCCTTTTCGGATTATCACTGTGTAACGTTATTCGCTCATATCGTTTATTTACAATCTGTATTTATAGTATTATGATTATTTATTTTTTTTATTCGTATATCCATTTATTTATTATTCCTAATCTATGAGGATTTATGTTTGCTTTCGTTTTTTATCATGTCCTACAATTCGATTTTTCAACTTTTTTTTCATTTTTTTCTTTTTTTCAATGTTTCTCTATTTTATTCTTTTTATGATCTCTTCTCTCTGTTCATTTTTTCATTGTTTATTTTTAAGGTCATATCTTTCTTTCTTTATCTTTTCTTTAATATTGCTTGTTTACTCTTTTTATTTTTATTGAGATTTTATTTTATAGCAATTTACGTTATATATATATTATAGGTTATACCATCAGTACAAAAAATGACTTGTTCTTTCTAGGTTTTCTTCACTAACTCTTTCCTTGGCGGCACACCTATCTCTTTTCCTAGAGGTGCTATCCGCCCCTATCGAATAACTCAGATTAATGTGTTTACTTAGAATTCCGTTTAGTTACTCTCTTCCTATCTAGTATAAAACGATACGCTTCGGATTTATATGCTAGTGGATTGAGAGCTATTCCCTCAGACATTATTTACCATTCAATCGGTACGCTGTAATAGTATGAGCGACCTACTTGCGTCTTATTTTCTAGAAGCCTCCAAGTACTTCCGATACTGGTCAGGATACAGGCTTTTGGAAGAGAATGCTGTCAAATATTTTTTTTTTAACCTCGCCATATATCAAGCAATTATACTCGGAGCAATACTTTTATCGAAGGTTACAATAATGATGAAGTTCCATCGATTTCATATCAATAATAAATTCAGGTAATATATAATAATCTATGTAATATTCTCCTCTAAAATCACACTAAACACTTATTATATTTCTTTGTCCATTCTTTATTACATGTATCAAGATCTATTAGTATCTATTATACTCCATTATTCTGCGTATGTTCATTACGCCAATCTCTATCTATGATTAGTTATTATAGCTCAAGTTACTATCACTGAACATTTCGTTTTCACGTTTTTAATTTAATGTACTGAGAAATACTACTATTCATGATACCGGACTTTCTTTCAATCAATCGTCAATGCAATTTATCTCTATTGCTTTCATACCTCTAACTATTTACTATGAAGAGATATTGTCACCTGCATTATGTATATTCCAATAGCTGTATAGTAGAGAAATCTATCCATTTTCGGTACTTAGATGCCATACCTTATCAGATATATTATTCAGTGTATGTGATGGAAGTCTTCTCATAGGTTTCCTTTACCACTTCCTCTGTGTATATAATTGTTCTCCGTTTTCTCGTTACCTATGTTGTACTACCGTTACATCCTCATGCGAGCCTATATGTATATATATCAGGCAGGCTCGTTCCTAAAAAATTTTGGTTTACATGTTGATATTTTTTTTTATCTCTCAACCCAATCACACTAACCAACACAATATCGATGTATTTACGCATCCGAGGGATATGTTTAATAAAGGTTCGGTACAAGTGTTAGATTCAGCAAACTTATTCGTTACTGGTGAGCTCTGTCCCTATCCTTCTACAGATCAGTTAAGCTTAGATATAATAGAATTATCAAAATACTATGTCTATAGCCTTTAATTTGCCTAAACGTTCGTAAAGTCACATAGTTAATATTTATAGCCTATATAACGTATCCTTGAGTTTATCACCGTTAAGCATAAATTTCTTCTCCGTTGGCAACGCTTATTCGACCATACTAGTCATCAACTATACCTTTAGCTAGATCGGACCTTAACTATCCTCATTCTTTTTACATGAATAATGGTTATATATTATTCCTCCTAAGAATTTAATTATCGTCACCTGCATATATTAGTGAATCGCATACACTCGCTTTATTAGGGATCGATATATAAGCATACATAATTATATACAACACTCCAGATGATAACCTATACCTTGACTGAGCATTTCTTATATTTCACTGGATAAGCTATACAGATCATACGGATAACTATGCTCTACTCTACTAGTTTTCAGGACGGATCATGGCCGATTCAGTTCGATAATTCAATACCTATTGAATAGAGAATCTTATATTGGTCACTTCATTATTGAGTACTCTAATAATCTGTCCACCCGCGTTAGTTCGCTAATAGGATAGATAGAAAGTGATTTATTTATAATTTCACCGACAGCTGAAGGCTATCTTAATGGCTCTAATATTTGAAATAACCCATAGAACTAGAGTCTATTAATCTAGTGAATGGAACCCCTGTGTTCGTCTTCGTTTCCTGTGGATGGTTGTGTGGTGTGGTGTTATGTCCGAACTTCTTACAAAGAAAGACCTCCAATTGTTCATCAGCTGAACTCGGTCCTATTGGTTCTTCTATTCGATCCTGTTGCGAAATTTGTCCTCCCAATTCACCTACAACTTCCGGATTGCACACCTTTCCTTGCTGTCTTCGGTCCAGAGGTTGCTGATTCTTGAAGCCTTCTTTGGCCTCGCCAAGAGCCCTCGTGACACTTACATCCCTTCCGGACTTGACTCCTGCACACACGTATTGGTTCGTGTGGTCACGATCACATCTGGTCCCACTACCAGGCCCGATTAACGATGGTCGCTTTCCGTGTTGATGCACACGTCAGCACAAGTATTGTTAACCTTTAAGAAGTGTTCACCAAAGTATTGGAAACCGTGTCGCATCGACAGATTTCAAGCCAGTCCTTTCTTAGATGCTGATCCTGCTGCTTCGGCTGACATTTGTTCCCATTCCTCCTGTTCCTTCTCGTTTTCCTCCGGTTGATGCTGGTGTTTCCCGCTGTGGGCCTGTCCTTCTGGCGTGTTGGTCCCTATTCACCTCGTTATCGTTATCTCCTGTTTTAAAATACTACTCTGGCTACACCCGACGCACTTTACTTGCAAACTCTTTCGCCTTTTATCACACCATTTTAAATCTTGCCTTTTCAATGCGGCTTCAAAATATATTAGATAATACACAACACTTTCTTCTCAATAAATTTTATACATCATTCCATTATCCAAGCTTTCCTACTCGCGGTGTAAATACTATCTTGGTCTCTCGTTCTACTTCCGCCCTTTGTATTATTAAACGAGCTTACACTCGTATAATTTGATTATGTACACGTCGCTCTGTCAATTCTTGTGAGGTTTAAAAAGAATAAATTTTAAATCTAGAATCACTTTAATATCGTTATTGAGTACATATGGAAAATGTTGTTGCATGTATGCCGCAAAGAATTGAAAAGGTCGTGTTTCTCTATCAGAAGTGAAGCATTGCTAAAGGGAGGAAAGTCTTTCCTGCGTGGCAAATTCATGAGTTCTTGAAGAAAGGTTATGAACCCTTTTGTTAAATAAAGGAAAGATTTGAGAATCAAGCTTGTCGCGGTACGGGTGAACATTGAAAGAGGGTTTGTTTCGAGAAAAGATTAGTGAGTTATTTAGATCTTTCACAAGATGTTTACAAGAGAATTTGTGTAATTCAGATTATAAGTGCATGTTGGAGTTGTGATTGTAAATATATGTGATAATGAGGATAATGAAAAACGTAACCATTATAGATATAAATAGTCAAGTTTTCATGAGCGTGTGAGTTCATTAGTGAATGTGGAAAACGTGTGTTTCTCATCGGTTGGCGAGATTTTAAATTATGGTTAGATATGTAGGTGAGTGTCAGTGCTTAGTCTATAATAAAATTTGGTGTCCATAATGGTTCATTAAAAATTGATTTAAAGAGAATTACACTTTTTAACAGGTTTGCTTTACAATTTTATGTGTCGAGATGAAAAAGTATAAGGTGAAGAACGGATGATGCAGAGTTGTAGTAGGAAAGGTGTGAATCGTTGGCAGATGGCTGGGTACAATTAAAACCGTGGTGGATGTAAAGGCACTAAGTCCTGAGTGTGCGCTAGGGTCTTAACATGAGGGTACGTTCGTTACCTTTGTAGGCATGAAGTTTATATAATTAGAATTGACTTGGTCTTTGTAAATCTATAATTTATCTGACCAATTAATAAGTAGATATGATTATTAAGATGGAGTTGACGAATTTGTCAAGTATGAGGAGCCAAATCTTGTTTGGCAGGGTAGGATGTATGTTTATTAAGGGGTGTTAGAGAATTGATAAAATGGGATGGGTTTGACATAAAGTAAACGAGATTATTAAGGATAAGTTGCGAAGCTTTGTTGGAGTGAAGACAGTTCGCTCTGGTGCAGATGGTTAGTGTTGGTGTGAAAGAAGTGATGGGTGAGCAAAGGTAAATCGTAGGAAACAAGTTGTCCGAGTTTAAGAATAATTGAAAAAGTACCGTTGATAGAATGTATTATTGTTGAGTGTGTGAAAGGTATGAAAAAGGAACGAATGTTGAATGCGAGTACGGGTAGTAAAAGGTTGGGTTATGGGGGTGATGATTAGGGTAGTGAGTGGAACGCGTAGTCTGTTGTTATTAGAGAAATCCCGGCCTGGTAGACGCATAGCGCTGAGAAAGAAAGAAAAAAAATGTTGTGGATTGGTGACTCGCAGTTAAAGGATATCCTGGAAGGAGAAAAATATTGAGTGTGAGTTTTTTGCAGGCAAGGTGAGTCGAGAAGTAGATATGGTGTTACCCTGTTTTGAGTTATATGGTGACGAGTGAGTAAAGTGTAGGAACCTATGGTCTGGAATTAAGAGGTTTTGTGGAGGGTATAGATTGGTCGTTATGAGAGCCCATCTGGGATAGTAGCTGTGATAGCATCACTCCATGAGAGCCACGCTAGTGAAAATTCTAGTGTCTCTCTAGGAATGACAGTTGTCATTTTGGCATCATTTCTAGATAGCCTCTCATTAACTAAGTATTTTATATTAGAGGGAAGATAATAATAGCTGGGCTATGGTGTATTCGACTTGTAGTGAATATCTTCTTTTCGACTTATTTTCTGTTTTCAGTGCATAGCAAACAGCTTTCGGCTTACCCCCAGTCTGGAGAAAGAAATGGTAGATATATATATATTTATAATTTGTAAAATATAAAGAAAGGATGTATAAATGAATAGATATAGTAAATAATTAACTTGGGTAAGGTTTATACATTTAATGAGATATAAGTTATTATGTAGGGTATTATAATAGTTTGGATAAAGTAGTATAATAGATGAAATCCAAAGTTTGTTTCTACGTGTGAGTGTATATAATTATATATGTGTATGTATATATAATATTATATATTATATATTATTATTAATATATATGTAGTAGTATATATGAGGTATACTATTGTTTGATAGATCAGTACCTAGCGTATAGGTCATCGACTTAAGATAGACGAAGGAAAAGTTATGATTAATATATATTAGTACTAGTCATATAATTATATAGAATACTGCCGTTCGACCGAGCTTGAGTGAGGACTCAGGAGATGTGGAAACAGAGTGTGACAGAGCAGGACGATGTAGAAGGACCAAAGCTGCATAAAGAAAGATGGAAAGTGAATTTCGAGGAGGATTATTTTATGTAGTAAAGGAAAGGGATAGGTCTCAGAATGGTTGCTGGTTTGCGTTCGAGTGATTTATTGAGATGAGAACCCCACAGATTGATGACGGTACTGATCGACTCTACTTAGAATGAGTGTGATACCTCGCGAGACTCCTTTTCACCTTGGAAGCAACTATTTTATGGATAGAGAGAATGAGTGAGACGTGAGTTGGCACACGGAGATCACTCTTTCATCATTATATACAGGATTATATAGTGTGGGTGGCTTGAAGAAATTTCAAGGAGGTAACAGTAGAAGATAATATTTTTCGCTGAATGTTGCGAATATTTATATAAATCTGTCGATACACTATTTTTTTCTTCTCAACGATGTGAAATTGTATTTATTTGTAATCTGGGTTGGAGGTGCAACAAAATTATTAAACTGCAAAATCATTAGTTTTTTGAAACACTTACAAAATATTTGGCTATTTTGGAAACTATACAATATACATTCCTAAAAAAATTATTAAAGTTATAATAAATAATAGATAATATTCAACTTACGCAATATAAATGAATATTGTATCTGAGGAAGGTTATTCAGAAGCTATAATAATAATAATAATAAATTTTATACATACATAAATATAATAATATAATACAAAGTTTATTAAATGAATATTACGTCTTCTCGTTATTATTAAAGTATAATAATTTATACCAATTCTTCCACCTGCTAGCAAGGGGTACTGAAACTCCCTACTTAATCATACATGTCATTACTATTCACTAGCGAAAAATGTTTATAGTATGATATTTAATTATATCTAGTTTAATTCAATAGCTAAATAGTTAATATATAATAATATATATTATTAGTATGATTATTCGAGTAATGATTCTATGATAAATTTTTCTTTTCTCATAAAAATAGACTTATTCATATGGTGAATCTTTTGGATGTGAGGACTATATTGTATTATAGTAAATAATTTATACATATATTTAATTTATTAGTAGTAATTATTTGAATGAATTGAAAAAATATTGCCATTCTAACAACAGTAAATATAAATAAAAAATTAGAAAATGAGTAACAAATTTTTTATATATTAATCAGCATGTGTAATTTTCTAAGAATTATGTTGAGAGACGATGCAAAGAATTGAGCAATAACAAACAGAGTTTCCTTATTTAGAGATCATAGTTGTAGATAATAATTTAAAAATTTATAATAGTAATACAATTTTTAAATAGTGTATATAATTGATGAACGTTAAAATGAATTAGTTAGCAATTTAATATTCGCTAACTACTCTGTGCGAAAAGAACTCAGATTGATAGTAAAGCACCCGCATTAATAATATATTAATTATATTTACTACATATAGATACTGCACGTAGTTAAGTTTATTACTGTTAGAAGTTATATAAATTAGTAGTAAATGATAGTGATATATAGTATAACTTAATAATATTAGTGATATTATTTAATATATTAATATTATATAATATAATATTATACTATAGATATATATATTAATAATATATATAATTAAATATAATATATATATTATATATAATATATATATATAATATTATATATAATATATAATATTATATATATATATATATATAAGTAAATGTGAAATATTCTGACAAATAATTAAAAAACTAAAAAAGAGATTAGTAAATTGAAATAAAAAGCAATCTGGAAAGAAACTTGCACGTAAGTAGAGATGCAGCCACTGATGATATATATATAATATATAATATATATATATTAATATAATAATAATATACTTTATATATATAATAATACTATGTTTGTGATGGTAATATTGATAATATATAGTTAGTATTATATATAGTACTATTAATATGTATTATTATAGTGTGTAAATATAAATATATTGTTATGATAATATAATTAATAACATAATCATATTAAAATAAATTAAATAATATAATATGAATATAACTATATAAATAATATATAAATTAATAGATAATTAAAATAAAATTAATAATAATAATAATAATAATAATATTTAAAATTTCAATAACTTAATTATAGTGGGCTTATTTATCCGAAAGCAAAAATTGGATTTTTCTAATTATATTAGGATATAATATATCTCAATTAACTATTAATTATAATATTTAATAATTATTTTTTATTTAATAAATCACTATATAATTTTAATTTTATATTTAAAAAAGCCTCGAATATATTGCTCTATATAAGTGTTAGAGCCACCTATATCGTAGTACCGCATAACAAAGCAGATAGTATATATAGTCCAGTATTACGCAACTGTTACGGGTGGTAGAGGCATATGTGTAGACTATATTCTCTCCCTGGGCATTAGGTTTCGTTCACATGCCTCGCGACGTTTAAGTGTAGTACACCTCACTCTATGATTTGATTAGGGCTATACGATAGCTCCACGTGTAATTATGATGTTAGATTTATCTCATTTAACAAAAAATAAGAATAAGAAAAAAAAAAAAATAAATAATAAATAGTATATATATAATATATATTACTAATGTACTGCTATAATTTTATATATAGGTTATAATAATATATAATTAATACATCTTTTCATTCATTGAATTTCAATAAAATAATTATATATATGATTTTTTCTCAAGTAAATAATAATATTTTTTGATTAAATTTAATTTATAATTAATGAAAATGTAATTATTTATATATTATGATAATTATATATATTAATATATATATATATATATTAATATATTTATATATAATATTATATTAATAAATTTATATATAATATTATTATATATATATAGTTATAGATTATATAGTATATATATATATTAATAATAGTATATATAATTATTATATATATATAGTAATTATTATATATATTATATTTTATATTATATAAGTATATTATATATATATATATATTTAATATAAAATTACTTAAAAATGTATATAATAATATGACTGATCAAATGTAAGCTACTAATTAGTGTACCAGAAAAAGAATAGTTCTCTTCGTTGAATAATACTGATTATTTGAAGATCCTCTATTAGATATAAGTGTTCTCTAATATTATGTATATTATTATTACATAACTAAATTGAATATAGCCGCTTCGAGTATGCGTATACTATATATATATACTTTAGTGTACCTTCGCGGAAGTAGGACTAATTATAAGGTAAACATGACGCCATAAAGAGGACAAGTCTGATTAGTATCTGAGGTCATATCTAGGTTGTTCCCACTGATAACATATGCCCTAGCTTAAATGATGTTGAGGCATTGCCTCAATTAACAAAAATTCTCTCTAGAGTGACTGGCTTTGCTACCGTCACTTACTGTAAACCAATAATATCAAGAGCTTGGTGTGCGGCATAAGATCCTCCACGTATTACGGCAGCTAGAGCGAAAGTTCCTCACAGATAGATTTTTTTTTATTGGTATAGTTGTGTATACTGATTAAAGAAGAGTATTTTTAATAGAGCTATGGTTTAGAAAGTAATCTCAAGCGTGCTCTCTTCGTCATAGGACGTCCCATTTTGTATCGAATTTTGTTATATCACTATTAGTTTTTTCATTTCTATCTTCAGTATGATTTTCATTTTCATTATTCTGCAATAGCAATCACGTTAGAATTAAATAACTTTCTTATTTTGTTTCTTTTTTAGATTTTTTTACGTCTTATCTTATTGAATTTTTTATTTGTTTTTTCAAATGTATTCTATCAAATTAGTGAGTGGTCTTTTTCAGTTCAAATATTCGTCCTCTTCCAATTATAATCAATCATATTAGTCACTCTATCCAACATAAATTCCAAAAAGTACATTAAGGGATAGTCTTTATATATCTTTGTCTTCCTTTATCTTCAAAGTTGAATCAAGATTGCTCTTCCGAATATATCTATTACTAAAATAAATTAATTGATCTCCAAACTACAGAAGGCAATATTGGATCGCAACCATAGTGGGAAAACGATATAGTCAGAAAAAATTTAAATGCAAAATTTTTGATTTTAATAAGAGATAAATAGTTGAATTAGGTGCAGAGATGATGTTGTAATACTTTCTATCTCAAATCTAATGATTATATTATATTGATTATATATTATATAATATATAATTATATATTATCAAAATATATATATATGTATCATTATATTAATAAATAAATATATATTAATATATATATATATTATTATATATTTATATATATAGTATATATATATAATTATTATATATTAATATATTAATATATAATAAATTTAAGTATTATATATTAATAATATGATAATTTATTTAATATAGTAATTAATATATATAGTATATAAATTAATATATTATATATATATATATATATATATAGTTATATTAATATATTAGTTATATATATATATATTATTTAATATATAAATAGTTATAAGATTACGATTGCTATATTTTAAAAACCAACTGAATATATTATGTCACATATCAGTATAGTATATATATAATTCTTATATTGTAA
>JABUQX010085076.1:42500-45000 GCA_015478945.1 Trachelipus rathkii | reverse complement strand
TCAGTAGGAAACACGGAAGATGGAAGAGAATTCCACAGAACAGATGTAGCAGGAAAGAAAGGAAGCACCGCAGCGAACTAGCCTGGAGTTAAGACACATCAACACAAAACTCATGTCAGCATACAGAACCCCTAGTATCTACGAGGGCGACGCAAAGGTGGAGGTACGCGAGTGATAAGCTCCCTCGAGCACCTGCCGCTGCGGTACCTATAAAAAAGAGATAAAGCACCAACATCGCGCCGCAAAGATAGAGGTCAAGTAGTGAACTGGAAAGTACAGAACAGTTTATAAGCCTTTTGGCCTTTGACTCGACCCTGTCCAAAAGCCGGGTGAAACCAGAGCCCCCCCAGATATGAGAGCAGTACTCCATACAAAGGCGGATGAGGCCCTTGTATAGCTGGATAACTGAGAAGAGTAAAAAAAGTTCTCGCAGTCGAAACAGAACTCCGTTTCTTTGAGGGCCGCCTTTTAGCAACCGTTGTGATGTTGAGGTTTACCAGACATTTTTTTGTTATGTTAAGGCCAAGAATGTTTATATTGTCGACAGGAGAGACGAGAGAACCGTCGAAAGAGATAAGAAAGTTGGAAGGTGTCTTAGAGAGGGAGATTTGTAGAAGTTGAGTTTTTAAAGAATTGAATTTCACAAGGTTCAGACGACCCCACCCGGAAATTCTATCCAGATCAGCGAGTAATAGAATCGAAAAGATTAAGACGAGAGGCAATTCTAGAAGTAAGAGGGAGCAGAATGAAATGAGTTGAAGAATGATAGGGCGAGTCATCGGCCATAAGAGTGGAATAGAGTTAGATGTGAGGTGAGAGGATCATTAAATGAAAAGTAGGAAATAAAGTGAGGAGATAGACAGAACCCTGAGGAACACCACTATTGACAGAAAAGGAAGAAGAAGTCGCCCCATCAACAACAGCCGATATTGAGCGATTTGAAAGAAAACTAGACATAAGTAAGCAAAGAGGAAGGAGGAACGCAAAGGGGGAGCTTGGAGGGCAGTGACGCGTGCCATACCCGCTGTTCAAATGCTTTGGATATGTCAAGCGCCACCACGCAAGAAGTCTCCCCGTAATTTCTAAGGGCGGAAAACCATAAATCGGTAAGATAGGAAAAGTACATCGCCAGTAGACCTCGAACGCCGACGAAAGCCGTACTGTCGATCGGAAAGAACGTGGAATTGAGATTCCAGATGACTAAGAAATGAGGAGTGAGGAGAGTTTCAAAGAGTCTTAGATAGAATACCAAGTAAGAGCTATAGGGCGACAGTTAGAAGGATCAGAGCGCTTCCTTTTTTCGGAATAGGGTTTTCGGAATAGGTTTGACATGTGCGTGCTTCCAACAACTGAGGGAAAGTTTAGTTATTGAGACATTAGAGAATATAGTGAACGAGCGGGCGGGGATAGCACGGGAAGCACACTCCCTCAAAAATCGGGGAGGAGAAATGCCATCCGGGCCACCCGCCTTCCTAACTTTCGTAGATTTCAGGAGCCCATGCACCCGATCAAATGTAATCACAGAGGCAAGGCATAGGACACCTGAGAGGAGAAGGAGGAGGATGAGGAATACCAGAATCGTCCAGGGTTGAGTTAGAGGAAAATAGGAGGCCGAAGAGATTGGCCTTTTCAGTTGGAGAATTAGCTACAGAACCATCAGATCGAATAAGAGGAGGAAAGACAATTTACAGGAAGTGTAGAGATGTTTTTGGCGAAGAAAGGCCAGAAAAGTTTGTCAGTAGGAGAGAAACCAGGAGGTTAGCGCACTTCGTTTGATGAAAGCCCGCTTAGCTCGTCGAAGAGTATCCCCAACCATTTCTAGCTGAATGAAAATTAGCCAGAGTGATATAGGAGAACAAGAATTTTTCACTCCCGATATGCACTGTCTCTAGCCTGAATGGCCAGAGAACAAGCACGATCGAACCATGGATTATGAGGAGAAAATTATTTAGTCGAAGAAATAATGAACCTGCTCATCCCGTCAACGATTCAGCCCCCACCTTATCGGGCAGAAGTCGAAGCGTAACCAGAGACAAAGCAGTCATTCCAGTTTATAGTTAGCGTAGAAGCAACGCAAGGCCCCCCAATCAAGCCGAATCAAAGTGCCAAGGAAAAAAACGCGATAAGGCAGGTGAGCTGTTGGAGAGAAGAGTATAAATTAGAGATATAAGGTTGTGGTCAAATTTACCAATAGAGCGAACGGTGGTGTATTTATAGAGAGAAGGACTAGTGGTGAAAAATACTAGTCAAGTGTGTTCAAGAATTGATTGGGACGATCCGGAATGTGTTGGTTTCTTTAATTAGTTGCTCCAGATGGTTGAGATGCTGAGTGATTCGGCCTCCTCCCCAGCTAAATCAGTATGAGAGGACCAAAACCATTCAGTGTTGTGTTCATTGAAATCCCCTAAATAGAGAAGCTCAGTATTTGGAGGAAAATATATAATAGTCTCGTGAGAAGTAGCAAGATATTCAAAGAAAGAGTGAAAATCTGTCTGTTAGG
>JABUQX010085076.1:37500-40000 GCA_015478945.1 Trachelipus rathkii | reverse complement strand
TATATATTAATATAAATGAGAAAAGCATTTGTGGTTCGTGAAGATTTCCTAGGTTTAGTGGGTGTGGAAAACGCAAAAGGAGAATCTAGCCGAAGCAATACTAAAAAGGGTGAAATAAAAAGGGACTTTCTGATTGGACAAACGATATGATAGTCTCAGATGGTGCAGTAGCAGAAGAAAAGGTTTTAGAGGTGTTTAAGCAGCCGAAAATAACCAGCGGCATTGCATGTTCAATGCTATTTACATTCATGCGAAGTACACAGCACATTAAAAACATCTGGGCAATATTTTAGGTCACCAAGGTGGATAACTATTGTAACAAAAACATAGGAAAGATTTTTCCAGAGACAAAACAGACATAAGTAGTAAGGGGCACACAACTAACGGCCAAACCGGCTTCCGGAAGTTGCAACCGGACGTTGCACATGTTGCAAAGCACATTTTTGCAACATCCGATTTTCCATCAAGCTCTGACGTTGTCAAGTTAAGTTTTTAAGGTCACGAGCCAATTTAAGGTCTGGAAGACCGACTTTAGAGGTTTTTGAGCCTGAAAACTCATGGGTTTTACACCCAAAAAGGGCTTAGCCCCCCAAAGGTTTTTTTTTGGACCCTAGAAGGTTTTAAATATCGATAGATCATTTTTGATGGTTTCAATCGATTTATCGATGTCTTTTACCCCTATATCGATGTTTAAATCGTCTTTTCTATGTGCTCTGGTGACTGAAAAAATATAATCGAAAGAAAAGTATTAATAACATTCGTTCGATATATCGCCGTAGTGACAGTGTAATATTGGGATGACTTGGAAGCTGGAAATCCTGGAATCCTGGAAGGATTCCAGGAACCTGGAAGGATTCCAGGAACCTGGAAACTGGAAACTGGAAACTGAAAAAAATAAATAAAAAATAAAAAAAATAAAATAGAAATAAATAATAGTAATGTCTTAATTAGCGATTATTAGTTTTGGCCGTGCATGTCCCCGCGCCGTATGCGTCATCACTCTGCTTCGCACCGCACTGCCCCGCACCGGCACCGCACGCACCGACCGCACTCGCACCGCTACGTCCAAACGTGATATGGGTGGTTCAAAAATCTGAAATGTCATAGAATGTGAGAATTTGTATATGTATAAGAAGTAGAAATGCACGGAGTGCATAAGAGAGAAGATGAAATGAGGAAGGAGGAATGAGGAAGAAGGAGGAATGAGAAAGGAGAACGAGAAAGGAGGAAGAATGGTGTTTGGAACCCCCGGAGGTGGTTCCCTAACTGAAATAAAGAAGAAGAAATGGCACGGAGTGCATAAGAAAAAGATGGAGGAAGGATCTAGAAAGGAGTAAGGGAAAATGAAGAATAAGAATGAATGGTGTTTGGAACCCGCCGGAGGTGGGTCCTAACTGAAATAAAAGAAGTTTAAATGCACAGAGTGCATAAGAGAAGATGAGGAAGGAGGAAGACAGAGTCGGTACCGGCACCAGTGCTTGAACGGTACGGCCACTGAAAGTAACAATTCGTTTAGCTACTGACTGACAATTTTCTATTTCAAAATCTTCGTTTTCTTTTTAGAATCGTCAACTTAAAATAATTGTTGCTATTTTTATTTTATAAGTTTCATTTTATAAGTTTTTATAAGTTTCATTCTTTATGTTTTTTATAATTTTTGCTTTCAATTTAAATTTTTTAATTACTTTTTAAATTTTATTTGTTTAAACATTTTGTTTTTATTAAAAAATTTTTTTTTTATGTTTATAACGTAAAAAATTTGCATTTTTACATACCCTAAATCAGTAAAGCAGTAAAATCAACTGCCCCTCCTACCTTCCAATTATGATCTATTGATCTATTGATCTATTGATCTATTGATCTATTGATCTATTGATCTATTGATCTATTGATTCAAGTCATATTTTGTATAACATAACACAAAAACTTTTATTTATTTTTGTTTTTTCTTTAAACATTTTGTTTTTACTAAAAAAATTATTCTTTTCATGTTTATAACTTTAAAAAAATTGCTATTTTTACATACCCTAAAGCAGTAATTAGTAAATCAGTAAATCAGTTAATCAAACTTGCCCTCCTACCCTTACATGATCTATTGATCTATTATCTATCTGATCTATGAATCTTATTGATTCAAGTCATATTTTGTATAACATAACACAAAAACTTTTATTTATTTTTGTTTTGTTTTCTTTAAATATTTTGTTTTTACTAAAAAATTTATTCTTTTTATGTTTATAACTTAAAAAATTTGCATTTTTACATACCCTAAAGCAGTAAATCAGTAAATCAGTAAATCAGTAAATCAGTAAATCAAACCACCCACTCCATCCTCCTACCCATCCATGATCTATTGATCTATTGATCTATTGATCTATTGATTCAAGTCATATTATAAGTATCTTTTTGTATAAACATAACATAAAAATAAATCTTTTTGTAGGTGGTGTGTTTGAAATGTCGCGTTTGTTGTTGCATTTGGTGCAGTTGTTGATGTGTT
>JABUQX010085076.1:22500-32500 GCA_015478945.1 Trachelipus rathkii | reverse complement strand
TAATTGTGACAGCACATAATGGTGGTAAATTTGATCATCAGTTCGTATACGCTGCATTATTGACCCACCCAAGTTCAAAATCTATCAGTAACAGTCCTATAAAAAGAGGCAATAAAATCATTTCAATGGGTACGAATGGAAATATAGTCTTCAGGGATACATTATTATTTACACCATGTGCATTGAAAAGCTTGCCTAAATGCATGGGTGTCTGTGAAAAAGACAATTCCAAGGGTTTCTTTCCCTATACATTTTTAAATGAAAGCACCTTGAATTATAAAGGGCTTATTCCAGATAAGAAATTCTTCGAAATAGAAAAAATGTCAACAAATGAAAAGCAAGCATTTGAAGAGTACTATAATAAGTTTATAGGTAAAGAATACAATATTTATGAAGAATGTGAAAAGTATTGTGTACAAGATGTTAATATACTAAGAAAATGTTTTGAGAAGTTTAGAGGTGGCAGCTTCATTAAAGAATTTGATATAGATTGTCTAGATAATAACACAACAATTGCATCTTTATGCTTTACCACTTTATAAAAAATGTGTTTATTGCCTGAGGAAAAAAATTACTATTCTAGGTCGAAGAGAACCCTAACCTATTCAAACTAATATGAAGCAATATCGCGTCTCGTGCTAAGATCAGGAAAATTGAAAACAATTACTAAACATTAAGGACACGCTCGCATACGAGTGAGAAGAGAAAGGGTTCAAATATTAAGACAGAGCCTTTACCCAGACGAGTTCAGGCTATGTGAACGACGATATGAAAAGCAGACTTTTCTATACCATGTTGTGCATAGGCTATGGGACATTAAAAGTCTGTAAATAAAGGAAAAAGGTACTGGCTGCAATTAGACGTATCGAATAGTTGACCGTTACAATCTCACCATGAAACAAGAAGATAGATATAAAGAAGCCGGTTTTAATGTCATACGTGTGTGGGAATGTGAATGGAAAAAAAGACCCAGATCATTCAAGATCCTAATCATACCGATGAAAATATAAGCATTAGTGAATATATTCAACGTCTTAGTAATGATGTTGTTAACAACAGGCTCATAATTGATAATTCATTGCTTGGAGGCCGTACTGAACCCTTCGTACATTACTATCCTCCAACTAAAGGACAGAAGATCATGTATTTAGATTATACATCACTTTATCCTTATGTTCAGAAGCGAATGAAATACCCTTGTGGTCCCCCAGAAAAACTAATAGGTGATAAAGTACCAGACATTGAATCATTCAAGAATGGACTCAATGACAAATATTTCGGCGCAGCTTACATTAAGATTCTTCCTCCTCAAGACTTATACATCCCTGTCCTCGCTGAACGAACCAAAAATAAACTAATATTTCCACTCTGTGTAAAATGTGTTAAAGATAATAGCACGAAATGCAATCATGATGAGAATGAACGAGCTATTGAAGGTGTATACACAACACCTGAAATTCAATTGGCAATAGAGATGGGTTACGAAATACTTAAAATATTTGAAGTTTGGTCGTTTAAAGAGAAGGAGTTTTTATTTGAAGGATATGTGAACCACTCCTAAAAATAAAGACAGAGGCATCAGGTCTACCAAATAATATTCACGAGGATGATCCTGATTTCGAGGAAAAACTTAAAGAGTTTATCCGTCTTTTCAAAGAAAAGGAAGGTATCGAACTTGATATTAACAATATCAAGAAAAATCCAGGGATGCGATTCATTGCAAAATTGTGTCTCAATTCTCTTTGGGGAAAATTTGCACAAAATACACCTACAAGAGAAGATGTAGTATGTACTAGCGATAAACAAGTATGGGAACTAATAAACCAAAGCGATATTGAAATCCCTAGCGTTATTCCAATAGGCAGTAAATATGTTGTGACAGTTGTAAAAAATGCGCTAGCCGAACGCTCATCAACTGCTACAAATATTCCTATCGCTTCGTTTACAACTGCATATGCACGTATAAAATTATATGAGTTACTTAACAAAGTCAAACAAAGGGCATTGTACTGCGATACAGACTCTTGTATTTTTGTCGCTGGAGAAAACGATGAAGTTCCTGAAACAGGAAACTTTTTAGGTGAACTAACAGATGAAATAGCAGATTATGGTCCTGGGGCCTACGGTGATTCCTTTGTGTGTACTGGACCTAAGTCCTATGCTGTTAGAATAAGAACCGCTGATGGAAATATAAAATATATTGTAAAGGCCAAAGGCCTTACAATCAACAAAGATACAAAAGATACTATTAATTTTGAAAAACTGTTAAAGTTGGTGTATGATCATAGTTCCGAAAATAGTGCAGCCCATGATGAAACGTTATATGATGATATCAAAAACCATGATGTTACAGTGAAAGCAATGAATGAAATACAATTGGATAATGTCGATGGAGATGATGCACGAAACGATGACCTGCCTCATAAAAAGGCTGCTCGAATAGACGAATCACAGAATCCTA
This sequence comes from Trachelipus rathkii, assembly GCA_015478945.1. Classification (NCBI taxonomy): domain Eukaryota; kingdom Metazoa; phylum Arthropoda; class Malacostraca; order Isopoda; family Trachelipodidae; genus Trachelipus; species Trachelipus rathkii. The sequence goes on along the minus strand of JABUQX010085076.1, from coordinate 30,039 downwards.
ATGCTAATTTACACGGAAGTAACAGAGGAGGGTTATGCTATAGTATTCCTACTACAACTTTTCAGCCCGGAAAATACGGAGGTGTTAGTATTGTATCCGGGACCAAGATGATGCAACATACAGCTGATAAGCGGTTTTCTATCAAAAATTCTTTTCGAACAGCATCCTATGGGTTTAAGGGCACTTTAATCTCCATTTAATATATTATAAATATCCATCTATGTTTATTGTACAATGTTTAATGTTTTTCTATGTACAAATATTCTGAATAATAAAATGTAAATAACAAATTTATTTTATTACCTCTATTTATTATCAACCTTTGCGATAATATAGAAATGTGTGTGTGTGTGTGTTGCTGTTTATTCGTCTGGTTGTTGTGTGTGTGTGTGTGTTGTCATGTGTAGATATAAAAAAAACTTGGATAATGATACAACAGGATCTAACGAAATGTGTCTTAAAGTGTTGATCGTAAGAGCTCTTGATTATGAATGCCCCATCGAGTAGCTCGTCGATTTATATATAACTCAGCACCCAAATCTATACAGTGTTGTCAAATCGCCTCTGTATGATGCGCCGTTGCCAAACCTACCAGTTTGTTTAATAAATATAATAAGTATTACATCACTTTATGCAAGTGGCTATAGCATAAAATCATTTTCATGTTTCGTGTTGATATTTTCTGAAAAAGCGCGGGAGTCTAAAACGGAATAAGCCTAAAAATATTTCATGTTACCTTCTGAAAGTGTTCGATGTAAGTGTGTGTGTGTGTGTGTGTGTGTGTGTGTGTGTGTGTGTGTGTGTGTGTGTGGTGTGTATGTATGGTATGTTTAGAGTTTGTTATGTTCATATACATATATAGTTGATATAATAATAATAATAATAATAATAATAATAATAATAATAATAATAATAATAATAATAATAATAATAATAATAATAATAATAATAATAATAATAATAATAATAATAATAATAATAATAATAATAATAATAATAATAAAACTACTGTTTAAGATAAAAACATATGTTAAGTAAGGACAAAAGGGGAACAAAGTAATAAATCTATTTACCCTTCTCATGCGTCAAAAGATATTGTGAACAAAGTAATAAATCTCGTTGCCCTTCTCATGTGTCAAAAGATATTGGGAACAAAGTAATAAATCTCGTTACCCTTCTCATGTGTCAAAAGAAACTGCCCAATATAAAATCCGTTACCCTCGCCGTTTTCATAAAGATATTAAGATTAATGGGTCATTCCTCGAATTTCATTGGCTGTCCGTGATGGCATAGCAAATACAGTTCTCTGATTGGTTACCCTTGAGCGTACTAAAATTGCGTAATGTTTTAGGTGTCAGGTAGAGAGCAATTTACCTACCAATGTTCTAGTTGTGAACCTGCAGGCTAAGTGACCGCACGCGTTATTGGTGTTGTGAGATCTATGTGGAATAATAATAATAATAATAATAAAATAATAATAATAATAATAATAATAATAATAATAATAATAATAATAATAAATAATAATAATAATAATAATAATAATAATAATAATAATAATAATAATAATAATAATAATAATAATAATAATAATAATAATAATAATAATAATAATAATAATAATAATAATAATAATAATAATAATAATAATAATTAATAATAATAATTAATAATAATAATAATAATAATAATAATAATAATAATAATAATAATATAATATATTTTGAGCGGTTGTGTGTATAGTAAAGATTGAGATTGCTATGCCTACTTCTGCTGGTAAGTTGAAACTTCTAATTTTAGTTACCTTGTTAATGAATGCTGTATGCCAGTTAGGCTAGGATGAGATATATTTTTGTTTAGTTTTTTCAATATTACAATGTTAATGTAAAAATTAACATTAATATTTTAGAGATATGTTTGAAAAAGTGTTGTATATTTTCATTTAACTTGAATGTTTGATATATTTAACAACAAACAGCAACAAACAACAACAACACAACACAACAATAACAACAACAGCAACAACAAACGCAACATTTCAACAACATCAACAAACTGCCCAACAACATCAACAAACGAACGCACATGTTTCAACAACAACACCTACAACAAAAGAATTAATAATTTTTATGTTATGTTTATACAAAAAGATACTTATAATATAACATGAATCAATAGATAATTAGATCAATAGATCAATAGATCATGATGGGTCAGGAGGGATAGTGTTTGATTTACTGATTTACTATTACTGATTTATGATTTACTGATTTACTCTTTAGAGTTATGTAAAAATGCCATTTTTTTAAGTTATAAAACATAAAAAGAATAATTTTTAGTAAAACAAAATATTTAAAGAAACAAAACAAAAAAATAAAAGTTTTGTGTTATGTTATACAAATATGACTTGAATCATAGATCAATAGATCAATAGACAATAGATCAAAGATCATGGTAAGGGTAGGAGGGCAGTTTGATTAACTGAATTACTGATTTACTGATTTACTGCTTTACTGATTTACTGATTTACTCATTTATGTAAAAATGCAAATTTTTTAAGTTATAAACATAAAAAGAATAAATTTTTATGTAAAAACAAAAATGTTTAAAGAAAACAAAACAAAATAAATAAAAGTTTTTGTGTTATGTTATACAAAATATTATACTTGAATCAATGAATCGAAGTACATAATAGATCAATAGTATTCAATAGAACAATTTGAGATCAGTATATCACTTGAAGATAGGAGGCAGTTTGATTTACTGATTTACTGATTTAGGGTATGTAAAAATGCAATTTTTTTACGTTATAAACATAAAAAGAATAAATTTTTTAATAAAAACAAAATGTTTTAAACAAATAAAATTTAAAAAGTAATTAAAAATTTAAATTGAAAGCAAAAATTAAAAACATAAAGAATGAAACTTATAAAACTTATAAAATGAAACTTATAAAATAAAAATAGCAAACAATATATTTTAGTTGACGATTATAAAAAGAAAACGAGATTTTGAAAATAGAAATGTCAGTCAGAGGCTAAACGATTGTTTACTTCAGTGCCGTACCGGTTCCAGCACTGGTGCCGGTACCGACTCTGTCTTCCTCCTTCCTCCATCTTCTCTTATGCACTCTGTGCATTTAAACTTCTTTTATTTCAGTTAGGGACCCACCTCCGGCGGGTTCCAAACACCATTCATTCTTATTCCTCGTTCCTCCTTCCTCCTCCTTCCTTCCTCCATCTTTTCTTATGCACTCCGTGCATTTCTTCTTCTTTTGCATTTCAGTTAGGGACCCACCTCCGGCGGGTTCCAAACACCATTCTTCCTCCTTTCTCGTTCCTCCTTCCTCATTCCTCCTTCTTCCTCATTCCTCCTTCCTCATTCCTCCTTCTTCTCTTATGCACTCCGTGCATTTCTACTTCTTCTATACATTATACAAATTTCAACCTTCTACGACCATTTCCAGATTTTGGAACTCAATCCCATCACACGTTGGACGTTGCGGTGCGGTGCGGTGCGGTGCGGAGCACTGCGGTGCGAGGCAGAGTGATGACGCATACGGCGCGGGACATGCACGATTAAAAATAATAATCGCTAATTAAACATTTTCTATTTTTTTTTTTTTTTTTTTTTTTTTTTTTTTTTTTTTTTTATTTTTTTTTTTTTTTTTTTTTTTTTTTTTTTTTTTTTTTTTTTTTGTTCCAGTTTCCAGTTTCCAGTTTCCAGGAAGTCACTTTCCAGTTTCCAGGTTCCTGGAATACTTCCAGCATTCCAGGATTTCCAGGCTTCCAGTCCCATCCAAAACCGTACCCCCACTACAGCGATATATTGGAGAACGATGCTTATTAATACTTTTCTTTCGATTATATTTTCTCAGTCAACAGAGCACGAGAAAGACGATTTAAACATCGATATAGGGGTAAAAGACATCGATAAATCGATTGAAACCATCAAAAATGATCTATCGATTATTTAAAACCTTCTAGGGTCCAAAAAAAAAACCTGTTGGGGGGCTAAGCCCTTTTTGGGGGTAAAATCCTTGAGTGTTCAGGCTCAAAACCTCTAAAGTCGGTCTTCCAGACCTGTGATAATTTCACGGCCTCGCGGGACCTTAAAAACCTTAACCCTTGACACTCAAGCTTTGAAAACCGGATGTTGCAAAATGTTGCTTTGCAACATGTGCAACTTCCGGTTGCAACTTCCGGAAGCCGGTTTGGCCGTTAGTTGTGCGCCCCTTACTACTGACATAATCTAACACGAGAGTGCCAAACAAGGCGGTTGAATGTTGCGATGGATTGTAATGATTTGAAGAAGTTTTCAAAGAAATTTGTTGAAGGTTTGGGGGAAGCATGAGATGGATCAAGATTTTGAGCTTTCTTCAAAATCATCTAAATCTTTTGAAATCTGTAATGATTTCAACTTTGTTCTCCCTCACTCTTTAGTCTAAATCATTAGTGACAGCAACTGCTCTTAATCATATTGAAAAAGTAATGTTTGTTTAGAAAGATGTTCGCGCAAATATCGAAGAAAATTTTCAAGCATTTTGGAAGTTGCATCAGAACTTCTGCTCTCTGTTAATAAAGAAATGGGAATAACGCTTGTCAGAAACAATGCCTAATGAAAAGACATAAATTAATTGAAGTTTTTTCAATAAAATTAGAGAGCAAGTTCTCTAGCCATAAATCCATACTAACCAATTAAGTTAGTAAAGTCATTTTATCGATATGTATTAAAAATTTTACGAATTATGTAAATATATTTTACCTATACAGTTACATTTGGATTGTTATAGATTTTAACATCAATTTCAATCACAATATACGCTCCAGAAAGATAGTCTTTATCTCTGAAAAAGCTCAAAACATACTTTCTCAAATTTACAGGAGAGGAAAGACTAACAAAATTGGCCTTAATGATCATTCATCATAGCTACACAACGTAGACGAAGGAAATTATCAAGTTAAGATCGCAAGAAGAATTTTTTTATACACAAATATTTTTTTTTTTTTGGTATTATGAAATTGCTATTAGTGAAAGATTATCTCATTCCCTTATAATTAAGTAAGGGGATATATATTTAATATATATATATATATATATATATATATATATATTATATATATATATATATATATATATATATATATATATATATAGTATATATATATATATATATATATATATATATATATATATATATATATATATATATATATATATATATATATATTATTTTTGGGATATTGCATGTGTGTGGTCTTGCCAATAAATAAATGTAATAAAGGTTCTCGATTCTTGAATACCGTTATAGGTATTTCGTGAGGAAGGATCAAGATTGGAGGCCAAAAAGAGCGCGAAAAAATAATACACAAAATTAAGTAAAATATTTTCCTTATTAGATTTCTTTAATTTTATATTTCATTATTTGAGAACAAGTTGAATTTAAATTGTTATTGTTGTAAAAAAAGGTGTTTTGGATATTGAAGCTTGTATTTTTCAGACTTATTTGGGTAACTTATTTATTTTATTTTATCAGTGTAAATTATTTGATATTAGTGAAAATGTTATTTTTTTTAATGTAATATATTTAAGTTGTTGTTGTTTTTTATTAATTCGTTGTATTATTTGAGGTCAATATTCTGTAGAGGTTATAGGAAACAAAATTATTTTTACCTTTTTGGAATTTTTTTTTCTTTAAGGAAACTAATAATTATAAAACAATTTTGTTTGGTTGAAAGAAATTATTAAATTTATTATAAATAAATTTATTTTATTTTTTTCCTCCTGTCTAATTAATTTTGCATATAAAAAGAAATCCTACCAATAGGATCCCATCTCGACATGGTAAGATGTCCAGTTCTATAGTAAATCACTATCAACAGATTACCCCCCCCCCTAACATCAAACACTGCAACAACCCCTCCGCTTAGAAATAAAAGACTACACCAGCAAAATACTATTATACTACATACGTCAATCTGACCCCCCCCAATTCACCACCCTCATCACCATCACCACCACCACTACCACACGACACACATCATTAAACACATTCACACACAATTAACACAGGAAACTATTTTCACATACCCAAACAATATCATACCCCAAGCACGTTAACCTGAGATAATAATAATTACAATAATAATAATAATAATAATAAAGTAATAATAATCAATAATAATAATAATAATAATAATAATAATAATAATAATAATAATAATAATAATAATAATAATAATAATAATAATAATAATAATAATAATAATAATAACAAATATAATAATAATTAATTAATAATAATAATATAATAATAATATATAATAAAATAATAATAATAATAATAATAAATAATAATAATAATATAATAATTAATAATATAATAATATAATATAATAATATAATAATAATAATAATAATATATAATAATAATAATAATAATAATAAGAATAATGAATAATAATAATAATTAATAATAATAATATAAAATAATAACAAACTTTGGACCGCCACACACGGGTAATGCTTTCACGTCTCCGCACTGAACACCGCCCCTCCCTTAAGGAATTCAAATTTGATTATCATGGAGATTCCTCCCCTACTGTCAAAGATGCCTTTCCCAAACCATCGAAAACACAAAACATCGCACAATAGATTGCCTTGCACTAGAGGATATTAGAAGCAATTTCACAGGGCTAAAACTATCGGATCTCTGAGCGCGGCAGACGATGGTGACGAAGTTCCTCGAGGTCGCCCGCTTCTCATAGGAGGGAAGTAAAGGGCGACAAAGTAAGTATAAATACACATATTTATTAGAGATGTGAAATCCCTATTTAAATATACAATGAAATTAACCACTGCCTAATTTTATTGAATTATGAAAATGTTTTTTTCACCATCTCTTTATTAAAAGTCTAATGCAGTTATTCAATAAGCTTATTTCCTTTAATTAAATATTGTTCTTTTTCTTTGTATTAGGTTTAATTGTTCTATTTATTCCCAAAGAAATCTTAAGAACATAAATTTTCTGTTCTGCTACAAATGACGACACTCTTTATCGTGTCTTTTTATCTCTAAATATTTTATTATCGCTATCTATTTCATTAAGAAGTAATAAAATAATTGAGATGTGTCACAAATGAAATACTTAATAGGCTACAGAATGATTTTGAAGAAAATAGAATGAAAATGAAGTTTAACTAGAATAGATGTGAATATAGAATGGACGAAAAGGGGAAAATTTTTATTCTGTGCAAGTGAAGGAAAAGTATCTGTTTGTGTTTGTGTCGATTTTAGATGTAAATGAAAAAGTGTGAATTGTAGTGTAGTGGTGTGGTTACCGATTAGTTTAATCTATGTTGGTAGATGCTGACACTGCAGTACGCCTGCCTTGTCAAAAGGATAATTAAATTAAAGAGATTTATTATTGAGTATGGTGAGGAGCTTGTATGGAAGAAACATAACAGAAAATACTTAAAAAGTTGTAGGAAGAAAACGGTGAAGTACAAAATGCTTCAAAAAAAGTGAAAATGCAATGAT
>JABUQX010085075.1:5000-12500 GCA_015478945.1 Trachelipus rathkii | reverse complement strand
ATTACTATATATGTATATATATATTATATATATACTATAATATTGTAAATATATATAATTTATATAATTACATATATTATAGTAATAAAAAGTGTATATATACATATCTATATATATATATTATATAATATATATATCTATACATTTATATATATATATATTATATATATAGATAATATAATGTATTATTTATTATCTTAGTATATATATAATATATATATAATATATATATTCATGTGATATATTAATAAACTATATATATATATATATATTACGTATGATATATATATATAATATATACTATATATATATATTTACCTAATATAATGATTACAAATATATACTATATATAATTGATACTGTATATATTATATTTTCACGCGTCAAAGTAAGTTTCTCTTGATCAAATTCCGGTTTGAAAAGCATTAGAATGTTAGAACGCATCAAAAAAAGTCATGTTTTGTACTGATAATATGCGTCCTATATTGACGTCATTAATTCACACACAACACACCTACACACACACAGGTATAATATATACTTATATATATATATATATATATATATATATATATATATATATATATGATATATATATTCTATAATTTTATTAATATTTATATATTTATTAATAATTATATATTATTATATTATATATTATTATTATAATATAATGCGCTAAGATTTTTGCCAGGTTAATACAAGATTAAAATTTAATAAATCATATAAATATTTTTTAATTTACATATTAATAGATTAAACAATATCGCTCTAACATTTAAATTATGTAAATTTAATATAAATATCAATATTATTTATTATTTTTTTTTTTTTTACACTGTTGTTTACCTCCGCTCACGGGAGCAGCCCCATTCAAGGAGGGTGGTGATTGAAGCCTCAAATATTCATCTAACGCAAATAACGGTCAGATGAGCTCACAGACGCAGGCTTTTAAAGTGAGGAGATTAAATTGTAGTTGGAACACAGAAGATTGGAAGAGAATTCCACAGAACAATGGTGGCAGGAAAGAAGGAAGACCGCAGCCGAACAAGTCTGGAGTTACTATAATATCAACACAATAACTCATTGTGCCGACACAGCCCATCCCCTTGTGCTTCGTGGGCTGGACGTCGTACTAAAGGTGGGGGTACGCGAGTGGAAATTCCCTCAACACTGGCCGCTACTTGGTACTGTAGAAAAGAGATTTAATAGCACCGACATCGCCGCCGCAAAGATAGAGGTCATACGTGAACTAGAAAGTACAGGACAGTTTATAAGCGTTTTGGCCTTTGACTCGACCCTATTTCCAATAATCCGGGCATGAAACCAGAGCTTCCCCCCCCCAGATGATGAGAGCAGTACTCCATACAAGGGGCGGATTGAGACCCTTGTAATAGCTGGAGCAACGGAGAAGAGGAAAAAAAAGTCTGCAGTCTAAACCAGAACTTCCCAGTTTCTTTGAGGCAGCCCCAGCAAACCGTTGTGATGTGAGGTTCCAAGACATTTTTCGTTATGATATATATATATAATACTATATATTATATATATATATATATATATATATATATTATATTATATTATTATATATTATATATATTATATATTATTATATATATATTTATATATATACTATATACTTATAATATATATATATATATAGAATATATATATATTATGTACGTATATTATATAATTATTATATATACTATATATATATATACTATATATATATATATATATATACTATATACTATATTTATTATATATATATTATATTATATATATATATCATTATTATATATCATATTAATATTATATATATATAGTAGATATTATATATATATATATATATATTATTATATTATATATATATATTATTATAATATATATATATATATATATATATATATATATATATATTTAAAAAACTTTCTGTTAACGATGCTTTTTCACCGTTCTCAGGGTTAGCTCAGCGCGGGAGGACTTACAGGAATCCATATATATATTATATACTATATATATATATCTAATATATATATTATATACTATATTATATATGTGTGTTGTCGTTTGTGTGTAGGTGTGTGTTTGTGTGTAGGTGTGGGAAAGAAGCCCCACAGTCTTTGCCACATGGCTATTATCTATGTATATTGGCTGTTGTGCATTGCCTAGCCAGTAGAACTGTTGCTCTAATGATTTTCGAAGCGTGCGTGCGTGGCCTATATATATACTATATAATATATACTATATATATATATATTATATATATTATATTAATATACATATATATTTCAGCTCAGCTATATATATTATAATACGTATATATAGTTATATAATTATATATAATATATTATTACTATAAATCACTCCGTGGGGATCCGTGGGATGTTGGGTAATCTGTTTCCTTTTTAAATCCGTCTGATTGAACCCACTTCCATACCTTAATACTCTTGCTCCCCAAGCCCTGGCACCCTCCTTTTTCACTCTCACCCCAATTGCCCAATCTTTATTACATGACCTTTTTAACTCTTCCAAAAAAGGTGAGAGAGTCACTCGTTCGAAGGTCATGAGTCAGTGCTGCCACTATTGTTTCATTTTTTCATAAAGCTCATTTTTCCATTTATATTTAAACAATATGTATATGTTTTTGATATTATATATATTAATATTATATTATATATATATATATTATATATATATATATATTTATTATATTATTTATTTATTATATATATATATTATATATTATTTCAATTATACAAATATATATTATCTAAATTTTCATTTTATGTATTTTATCTTCATATATTTTATATATATTTATATAATAGTATATTTTATATATTAGTATATTAATATATATATAGTATATATATATTTATATTTATATCATATTATATAATCGCATAATATATATAAGTAGTATATCTATGTAATATATACTCAATTATATATCTATAGATATATATATATAATATAAATTATTATAGGCTATGTTGCGCTTCGCATTGTCGTTCTCATATTAGTGGTATAAGGCAGATTATAGTCATTTTTTTCCTGCTACTGGGAAGGGAAACAGCTAAATTACGGTTAAATAGATGTCCCATTCCCCTTGTCTTTATTATTCGAAACGCAACAATTAACTACTACTACACTTACTACTACTTACTACTACTACTACTTATCTGAACTACTGCTACTACTGAACTACTACTCACTACTAATAATATTAATAATAATAACATAATCAATAATAATAATTAATGAATAAAATATAATAAAAATAATAGTATCATGTCAATTAATTCTAATAAATAATAACAACAAACACTGTGAAATATAATAATAATAATAATAATATAATAATAATAATCAATAAATAAATTAAATAATAATAGATAATAATAATAATAATAATAATAATAACTAAACATAAATTTGTGACAAATATGTAAGTAAATAATAATTACAATAATAAATTAATTTCAATAAATATTAATTTAATAAATCTAAATTGATCATGTATTTGCATATGTGTTTGTATAATGTTATCAAATTATGTCTACATAATATAAATCTTCTTTAACATTGGAAATTATTAATGTCATCTGTTCATTTATAACCATTTCATTAACAATTTCTTAAAAATATATTGAAAAGGGAATATTTTAGTTTTATTTTATGTAAACTTAAAAAAGGAATCTCATTAAAGAAGAATAAAAACAGCACTTTTGCTGCCCTCAAAACTTAAAATGATTTTCTTGCATTAAATTTTTAATAATTTTCCATTATTGAACGAAAGTCACACAAAACATTTTTGAAATTTAAAATATTTTAACAAAATATGATTTTAAAATCTGTTCAAATACTTAATGGCCTTGAAGTTTATTCATAGTCAACTTTTATTTGGAAGACTACATTCCATGAAGAACCTCCTCCCTAAGTTCTTGTTTGCTTAAAACCTTCCGTTATCTATATACATCTATACTATATTACCCCAAACCAACTTTTTATTATATATATTATATATTAATATATATATATATATATATATATATATATATTATATATATATATATATATTATATTATATATAATAATATAATATAATATATAATTTATATATTTAATCATAGTAATTATACTTATATATAGTTATATGTATATTTATATATATATATAATTATATATAATACTAATATATATATGTATATTATATATATATAATAGTAATTTATATATATATATATTATATATATACGTATATAAGTATATATTATATATATATATATTAGTAAATATTTATTATATGATATATATTATATTATATATAATTATATATTTATATCTATTATACTATATATATATTTTCCTTTAAGGTGTAAAAATATATTTTTTAATATAGAATAGTATTAATACTTATAGTAATTATGTAGATATATATGAATTATATAATAATATATATATTATTTATATTATATACCTATATATATATATATATATATATATATATATATATATATATTAAGTATATATATTAATTATATATTAAATATAATATATATATATAATAGTATATATATATATATATATATAATAATAAATATATATATATAATATATATAGATATATATATTATAGTGTATATATTATATATATATATATATATATTATATATATAAATATATATATTATAGATATATATATAGTATATATATTATATGATTATTATATATTATATATCATATATATATATATAATATACATATATAATATTATACTATTATATATATAATTATATATATTATATAATAGTAGTATATATATGATATATAGTAATATATATAATATAAATATAGTATATATTATATATATTAAGTATATATATATATAGATCAGCGGTAGAGCACTCGCCCAAATAAGCAAGAGATAACCCAAGTTCGGTGACTGGTCGGTTGTGTGAGCGTGAGCTGTCTCTCTTTGGCTCCGTCTTGCTCAGACTTAAAAATTTAGCACACCCCCTCCTAGATTTAGGGTTTTCTGCCCGTGAACTGTTGGTGTTAACTGTAAATATATTATATATATAATATATATAATATATATATAATATAATATATATATATTATGATATATATATATATAACTATATATATATATTATTATACTATATATAATATATATATATATATATTATTATATGTAATATATATATATATATATGGCCATATTATATTTATATATATATTATTATATATATATATATATATATATATATTATATATTATATATATATACTATTACTATTATATATATATATATGATATATATATATATATATATTATATTATATATATAATATATATATAATGATATATATATCACTACATTATTAATATATTAATAAACTAGAGAGAAGATTTTAAAGTCAAGTATTTTAAAAGTTCGTCCTGATCTAAATAGGCGAGCATGAAAATTCGCTGAGTTTTAAGAAAGACTTTGTTGGGGTCCTTTGCTCCGATGGCCAAACATTAATTGAATCAAGGGGTTGTCGGTCTACGTCTGTTATCTTTTTCTCCTTATTTCATCTTTTCCTATCTTCTTTCTTTTTTGAGTGTGATGATTTATGTGCGTGAGATGTATAAGTCTGAAATATTCGCGCATCTTCACATGAGTTTGTACGGTAGATCGTTTACGGTCAAATTCGATATAGTTGTGATCGGGTAACTCCACAGGGCCAAACTGTAATTAATCTCTTCCTACTTGTTTCGGTTATTGGTGTTCGCTGCTAGCTGTTTTGTGCCTTCCCTTTTCTTTCCTGCGTGGTGACCCTCTATGTTCTTGTGTGGGAATTTTCTTCTTTATCTTCTTCATGTTGTTTTCCTGTTGACATTATATTCTCCCTCACTTTATAAATCATGGCAAGGGCGGGGTTTCTACATGCTGTTCTTGCCTCTTGTTGTTGTTGTGTTGTGTTGTTGTTGTTGTTGGTTGTTTTTTTTTGTTGTTGTTGTGTCGTTGTGTGTTGTTGTCGTTATTGTTGCTGTTGTTGTTGTTGTTGTTGTTTGTTTCTCTTACTTCTTCTTCTTCTTCTTCTTCTTCTTTCTTCTTTCTTCTTCTTCTTCTTCTTCTTCGTATTCTTCTTCTTTTCTTCTCTTCTTTCTTCTCTCTTCTTCTCTCTCTCTATCTTATTATTATTTATTATAGAATATTTCTTATGTATTCTTATTATTCTTATTTGTATGGTTTTTATAATAAGATTATATAAATATTTATGTATTTTTTTATTTTATTATTATTGATTTATGATTATTATCTAATCTCATCGCCATACGTTATTATCATTATCGATTATCATATTTATCATTATTATTGTATTGTATTATATTATATTATTATTATTGTTTATATTATTATTATTATATTATTATTTTATTATATGTGTATATATTGATTATTCATATTATTGATTATTATTTTAATTGCAGTTATTATTATTATTATATTATATTATTATTATTATTATTATTTATATATTGTTTTATCGTATTTCTTCTATCTTCTTCAATTATTATTTTATTATTATGTTATTTTCTTTCTTCTTTCTTCTCTCTTCTTCTTCTTCTCTTCTTCTTCTTCTTCTCTTCATTCTTCTTCTTCTTCTTCTTCTTCTCTCTCTTCTTCTTCTTCTTCATATCTTCTTCTTCATGGTTCATATATTTTCACTATCCGAATCGATCCCTTTAATAGTTAATTCCCTTAATTTACCGAAGAACGCTCGTAAAAATTCATTCTACGTCTTTTATTTACCAATTGATAGTTTTACTAAGGTTCGCGCCCTGACCTAGGAGCTGGAACAGCAGAGGTTCGTAAGGTTTTAGTTGGGGCATGATTCTGGAGCAAAATATTACAATTTGGTGCGACAGTTGCGGATTTGGACTAAAAAAGAAATATTTGACAATACGAACTAATATGGTGTTTTGAGGTGAGAAGAGCTCTCGGAGCTGAAGACGTGTATAGCTTTAGGTCTTTCCTGTTGTTGAGCCGGAGTCGGAAGCCGAGCTGTCGCAATTTAAAATGAGTAAGCAGAGCTACAGTCGGAGATGAGCCACAGTAGGAGCCGGGTATTTTGAAAGCAATGGAGCCAGAATCCTTGTTGACAATTATCGTATTATAACTGGCTAAATAAACCTAACCATGACCATCACAAGTTAATCCTTTTCCTTTTCTTAGTTAGGGAAAGACTATAATCTTCTGTCTTAATTTATGGTGAAGATTTTTTTTTTCATAGTACAACATATTTGAAAACCTGTTAATAAATTCTTCCCGTGTATTTAACCAAAAAACTTGCGACTTACATTTGTTGTATTCCATTAATAAGGTAAATAATAAACCAAAAATAATTAGAATGAGGGATAATGGGGCTTGCGACAAGATTTCATTCCCCAAAACGCAGATAGGTCTGTACGCCCTTGATATTACTCTTTAGCATCATTAAATTAC
>JABUQX010085074.1:15000-22181 GCA_015478945.1 Trachelipus rathkii | reverse complement strand
TATATATATTTTAGTATATATATATATATATATATATATATATATATATTTATAAGAGCATAATATATAAATTACCAAAATTATTCCAGTGTTTCTCTATTTCCAAACGATAAATATTGCTGCAATAACAGTTTGTTATTCCACCAATACGCAAAGAAAATCAAATACGTTTAACTTCAATAAAACAAATAGTCCAACCGACTATATTGACAGTTAAAAAAAAACAATACAATATCAACTTATATCATATATCAACAACTGGGATATAAGTTGCAACACTTGAACATTAGTTCTGGCACAGGTTTTAGCAAACGACTGTACTACCTTGAGCTCAAATATTCAATAAAATAGCAAAAATAACTTTACTACAAGCAATTCATTGATAAGAAGTAATGACTGAAAGGTTATAATATAAGATCCCGGACAGGAATACCCAAATTTATAATGTAGTGCGATTGGTTAAAGATAAAAAAATTATTTTCATAACTTTTTCTCTTCCAACTGATGAACAAATCCTTTGGCCAGGCCCCCGTGACAATCCAATCAACTAACACCTTTTAGATTCTCAAACCTGTATTGTAACAGTATCCAAGCCTTCTGTTAAGTGAGCTATCGGCCTGTGCAATATTGCAGAACAAATCTATACTTAGAACTCACCAACTTATCTCTCTGAAGACTCTTCAAGTGGAACAACGGTTTGACCGAGTTCTTTACCTTATGTGAAAACAGTTCAGTCAATACTTTTCTTATCAGTGAATGAACCCGTTTTGTGATCAATCTTTTGATCACTAAACCAATGTCTTTAAGACTTAAAGCAATAGCTAATTGAATATTTGAATAAATGAAAAAGTAAAACACGTTTGGAAATACTCAAGGAAACCACTGGGATAATTTTAGAAATATTTTAATAAAAAAAAATAAATGAAAACGTACTGGTCTTACAAACTAGGTTTTATAAGTCCATGAACATGTAGCCGAATGTCCTTGGGTATTCGTATACATGCGCACTGCAAATATAGCACGGTAATGTCTATAGTTATATTTATATTATATATAATTAATAATATATATATATATATATATATAGATAAATATATATATATTATATATATATATATATATATATATTATATATATATATATTATAATTATATAATATATATACTTCAAAATAACTACAGGTTTTATAATTCCATGTACATGTAGCCGGATGTCCTAAGGTATCCGTATACATGCGCACCGCAAATATAGAACCAAAATACTAACTACCAAGTATATATATATATATATATATATATATATATAATATATATATAGATCTTATAAACTTATTTAATATATATATATATATATATATAATATATATATATATATATATATATATAATATATTAAATATTAACTTAAAAAAAATAAAATAAAATAACAAACAATATAATGTCAATATATTTATATATATATATATATATATATTATATAATCGAGAGTAGATATATATATAATATATATATATTTTTACATATATATATATATATATATATATATATATATATATATATATTTATATATATATATATATATATATTATAACTTATATATGTATATATATTATATATATATTATATATATATATAATATAATATATATATATATATATATAATTTATTTATATTATATATATATATATAATATATATATATATTATATATTATATAGTATTAATATTATATATATATATATATATATATATATATATATATATAGATTTATATATTATATATATATTATATATATATATATATATATATATATATATATATATTATAATATATTATATATATATATATATTTTATATTTTAATTAATATTAGTTTAGTTATATGTTATATAATATATATATATATATATTATTCGGTAGTGACATTTTGGGTTCTATATTGCTGGGACGCATGTATACGGATACTAAGGACATTCGGCTACATGTACATGTAATTATAAACCATCTGTAGTTATTTTTTGAAGTAATAATATATAATAATATAAATATATATATATATATATAATATATATATATATATTTGATTTATTTTTTTTAGAGCATAATATTTAATATATTTATATATATATATATATATATAAATATAACCGATATATAGTACTGAAGGTTCTATATTTGCAGTGCGCATGTATACGAATACCCACGGACATTCGGCTACATGTTCATGGACTTATAAAACCTAGTTTGTAAGACCAGTACGTTTTCATTTATTTTTTTTTATTAAAATATTTCTAAAATTATCCCAGTGGTTTCCTTGAGTATTTCCAAACGTGTTTTACTTTTTTCATTTATTCAAATATTCAATTAGCTATTGCTTTAAGTCTTAAAGACATTGGTTTCGTGATCAAAAGATTGATCATAAAAAGGGTTCATTCACTGATAAGAAAAGTATTGACTGAACTGTTTTCACATAAGGTAAAGAACTCGGTCAAACCGTTGTTCCACTTGAAGAGTCTTCAGAGAGATAAGTTGGTGAGTTCTAAGTATAGATTTGTTCTGCAATATTGCACAGGCCGATAGCTCACTTAACAGAAGGCCTGGATACTGTTACAATACAGGTTTGAGAATCTAAAAAGGTGTTAGTTGATTGGATTGTCACGGGGGCCTGGCCAAAGGATTTGTTCATCAGTTCGAAGAGTAAGTTTATGACAAATAATTTTTATCTTTTAACCATGCATAATTATAAATTTGGGTATTCTGTCTTCGGAGATCTTAATATTATAACTTTCAGTCATTACTTCTTTCAAGAATTGCTTGTTAGTGAGTTATTTTTGCTATTTTATTGAATATTTGAGCTCAAGGTAGTACAGTCGTTTGCTAAAACCTGTGCCAGAACTAATGTTCAAGTGTTGCAACTTATATCCCAGTTGTTGATATATGATATAAGTTGATATTGTATTGTTTTTTTTTAACTGTCAATATAGTCGGTTGGACTATTTGTTTTATTGAAGTTAAACGTATTTGATTTTCTTTGCGTATTGGTGGAATAACAAACTGTTATTGCAGCAATATTTATCGTTTGGAAATAGAGAAACACTGGAATAATTTTGGTAATTTATATATTATGCTCTTATAAATATATATATATATATATAAAATATATCGATTTATAAAAATATATATATTTTATTTATATATATATATATATATATATATATATATATATATATATATATATATATATATATATATATATATATAATATATATATATATATATATATATATAATATATAATATATATAATATATAATTGTATATATAATATATATATATTATTATATATTAGATATGATAATATATATTATATAATATATATATAATATATAGTATATAAATATATTTATATATATATATAATATATATATATATATTATATATAATATATATTAATTATATATATTATTTATTATATTGTTTAGATAGGCGTTAAAGTTTGCAAAATTGAGCGGAGCGAAATAGTGGTTTCCGGAATTCACAATTTTCCTCTGTTTGAGGTTCTTTAGTGAAAACACTAATTCCCCGTTAAAATTTTGTCAAATTTTATTGCAGATGTATAAACTAGTAATATATATATATATATATATTATATATAATATATATATAAATAATATATATATATATATATATATATATATATATATATATATATATATATATATAATATATATATATATATATATATATTTATTATATATATATATATATATATATATATATATATATATTACATTTGTAATTTTGCGGTTAGAAATTTGTTTTCATAGAGCTATCAGTGAAAGCTAAATTTCGAAATTTTGGTAGAAAACGGGATTGTGATTCGTGCGTT
Organism: Trachelipus rathkii; assembly: GCA_015478945.1. NCBI lineage: Eukaryota > Metazoa > Arthropoda > Malacostraca > Isopoda > Trachelipodidae > Trachelipus > Trachelipus rathkii. Next base: position 18,296 of record JABUQX010085074.1, on the reverse strand, counting down.
GAAAGTGACTCTGTTAGCGAACAATATATTTTGTAATTTGTTTTGTATACAACAAATAGAACAATGGATACTTCTAATGCCGAGTTTGTGGAGAATTGTAAATCCATGGGTTTGTCCGCTAAGGAAATGGCTGCTGCATTAGGAGATAAGATGGCTCAAGAAGACGCGCGCGATCAACGAAAGATAGCTGGGCAAATATGTGACAGCCCGAGGACTCATCTGGGAAGAAAGTAGTATACCTTGTATGTGCACCATAATTGGCGAAAAGAGAGGCCAGCCAAACAAAAAGCTAAGCTTGAAATTGAAATAAGGAAAGCTGAGCGTAAAGCTGAAGCTAAAGTAGAAAAAGCTAGGCGCAGAGCCGAAAGACGTAAAGCTAGAATCGAAGCTGAGGCTCAGAAGAATAATAAAGTATTTGAAGAAAGTGTTGTTAGTTCAGAGAACTACATGGAAGCTCATCTTTTAAAGCTCACAGCTAACAGTCACACGCGAAATCACAATCACGTTGATAAAAGCACACATAATAATAATAATTATAGATCAAAAGGCAATGGTTACTCCACAAGCGGTAATCATAAAAGTAGCAATCAACAAGCATCGAGAGCAACTAACAATGAAAGCAGGATCGGAGGTGGGAGCGGCGACAGACAGAACTATCGTCGCAGTAGCAGTGAGCCGAGAGAGGTGCTCACGTGCTTTAAGTGTCAAAGGAGAGGGCATCTCGCAAGAGACTGTCGAGCCCCTCCTTATTTCAACAACAGTAGTAGGGGACAAAATAATTCAGGAAGACAAAAAGAAGAAACAAAGAGCACGGGAGCGTCCGGAGTCTCTGATAACGGCAATGAAGCCCTGAACTACTCAGGTGAAGAGCCGAAGCTCCTGAATGAGATAGAGAAGGTGAAAAATGACGAAACGTCACACCTACCTGTAACGTATGGGACGGTGAATGGCTATCAAGTCAAAACCCTCCGAGATACCGGGTGCAACGTAGTGGTTGTGCGGGAAAAGTTTGTACCGAAAAGGTGTTATGTTGGAAACAACATGAAAATACGTTTGTTGGACGGTACGGTGATTGAAGCTCCTCTCGCGAGTATCGATGTGGATACCCCTTATTACGTAGGGAGAACAACCGCAGCAGTATTGCCGGAGGTTGTATATGATTTGGTAATTGGGAATGTTAAAGGAGCATTGCCCTTAAGTCAGCCTAATCTCGCTTGGGAGTCGACCATGTGTCGAGGGCCTCGTAAAGTAGAGGTCGGGCATAACAGTAGAAGTATGCTGGTCCCCATCGTGAGAACGCTGAAGAAGGTTCACAAGAAGAACCTAACCAAACAAATCATAATTTTGGAATGGCGAGTTTGGAGATGAGTGAGTCTTACAGAGGGAAACCGTCAGTGCCACAATCGTTTGACATCAGTAATAAAGATGTCGCGCCAACCATGGAGCCATCACTAAGTGTGATGACTGGGTCCAAATGTTCACCTGAAAATGAGGAAGTTACAGGAAAAGATGAAGTTGAAGTCCCTACTGATCTATTAATAGATGTTGAAGAAGACACAAGAATGATGGATGTCCAGGTGACATCAATGGTAGAGAGCACGAAGTGGTCTGATGAAACAGATCGTGCGTATGAAGATGATGAGATGGTGAGAGGTGACACAGCAGTCACACGCAAATTCTGGACGGATGAAAGGGGTTGTAATCTATGGTGAAGGGAGATAACCCTAGTGAGGAAGTAACAGACTGATAAGAGGCGGGAGACGTTAAAGTAAACAGAAAGATGGCAGATGTTCAAAGAGAGGAAGTTTAAAGAGTGTAGCTGTAAAGTGGAAATTGTGATGGTTGTATGCCGGACGCAGGAGAGAAGTTTAAGAGTTCCTCAGATTACTACTTGGGGCAGTCAGATGATTTATTGCGTTCAGGATTAAAAGTTGGGAAACAAGGGTAAGAGCAAAGTTCGTTTTGAACTGTTCAGGTTGATGAGGGGATACAGGGTCATTGTGCCATAATTACTTCGATAAAGGATGGTGAAAGATTAGACCGCCCGGCACAGAGCCGGATGCCCGATGGAAAAGTGGTACAGTCGGTCAATGATGTTAAATGGCACAATGCAAGGTTTGAAAATGAATTGTTAAGAGAAGACATCGGCAGCATGGAAAAGGTTTGGATAATAAAAGAAGTTATGTGCGGAGAGGATGAGAGAACACACTTCAGGAGGATTAAGGAAGGAATGTCAGGAAAAAAGGAGAGATGTAGAACTGATTGTAGAAGTGAGAAGTATGATGATGGTAAGAAGACACATGTAAAGAGTCATCATGTGCTGAAGTTATTGGGTGCAAGGAAGACGATAGGAGTTAGCAGAAAGGGTGAAGAGTGTCGAAAGAGACACAGAAAGACAAAGAAATGTGTGATATTATGGAAGAAGTTGGAGAGAAAAGGAGATGACGAAGAAAGAAGAGGGTGTAGGTCTGGAGGAAAGGGTGTAAGAAGAATATTGATAATTGTGTGTCAAAGGAAAATGCCGGCAAAGATGGTCATAACGAAAATAAAAGACGAAAGAAATGAAGCTGACTATTTTGTTGAAAATAGATTTAAATATTTTGTGACCCGGCGCGAACACCCGAATACTCTTGTGACTGTTCTTCAAAAATGTAAGTTTGTCCTAATCCACGTTAGTGGGCGAGACAACGTCGTCACTGGTCATTTAAGCATATCATATGCCGACGACACATTTGGTTCATTATCAGAAGTCTCTACTGAAGAAGGAGCACTGAGTAAATGAGACCAATGTTTTAATCACATGTACATAAAGCAAAATGTACCAATTTGCTTCAAAGGGTGGGCCAAAGATGTAATGCAATTGTACATGTAATATATAACATTACTTCATTTATGTATTGTAAAGTAATGGCCAACATTGCCATTGCAATTCCTCTTTCATTTTTTTATATATTTGACGTACGATTGCAGCGGCTCATTGAAAATATTGTAAATATGTTTGTATTTTGTGAGTAAACGACAGCCAATGAAAACTTGTTTTTCGAGACTTATTTTTGGAACCTAAGTTTTGATTGGTCGTCGTTCGCAAAACTGTGATAATAATAATAATACTATTATTATTATTATTATTATTATTATTATTATTATTATTATTATATTATTATTATTATTTATATTTAAAACGTTATAAGGATACTAATTTTGAGATAAAATTGTTTTTATATATATATATATATATATAGATAAATTCTTATGGAATAATATTTAATAATTTTGTATAGTGTGAAGCGCACAAT
>JABUQX010085074.1:0-12500 GCA_015478945.1 Trachelipus rathkii | reverse complement strand
AACATAAAAAAAAACACCATTCTTATGTTATTAATTTTATCCTTAATGAAGCAACAGAGTATTTAAAGTGTCTTTAATTTAGTTTTGGAGACTTTGTATTTAGAACAATTTAAATTTTTTAAATTATATTGAATTGAATTGTAATTTAGAATATTAATTTTACAATAAACTTTTGTTAATTAATGCAAATATAAAAATATAAATACTATAAGTACTAAAATGCTTTATAGGTAAATAAATTCAATAATTTATAAAACATATAATATATATATATATATTATATATATATATATATATATATTTATATATATATAATATATATATTATTATATATATATATATATATATATATATATATATATATATATATATATATATTATATATATATATATATATAATATATAATATATATATATATATTATATATATATATATATATATCAGACTTTCCTCAGACTGTTTTTGGGGTTTGTAAACAGGCACCAGAAACAGAGAACAGAATAGTTACGTAGAAAGTTGAAAAAGAAAGCAGTCACACTCCCCATCCCCCCTTCAGCATATATATGACGCGTGTGCGAGCCCGTCAAAGACAAAATCCACCATAGAGCTTCACCTAACGCGACTGACGACCCCACTGAGGTATCTCGTCAGTGTCTGTTTCTACTCCCTTGGTCAAACTCAAAGTTATTCTCCCTCACTAAACCATGTCATTCAACTCTATTAAGTACTATTCCTCTAGTTTGACTCATACTCGCATTCCTTTTCTTCAAGCGCTCTCTCTCTCTCTCTTACTGACTCGACCCACTTTACTTTTCCTTCGATTTCCATGCTGGTTGCTTCCCGGCATACTCGCCATTACTTTATGACACACTCAACTTTATACAACCGCTTAACCAATTGACTATTATCCATCCTTTCCAAATTAGTAAACTCATTTTTTCTCTCATATTCTAGTTTCGTCACAACGCACAACTCTCAAATACGTTTATTCCTTATTTTACTAATTCTTCCCACACACAGTAATCCCCTAAGATAATTATCCATCTGAAAAGACTGCACTTTAGATTTATATCTTTTATTTATTCTACAAAATGGTTTAACTACTGTACGTTAATACCTGTAACAACATACCCTCATGTAAAAACTTGGAAAAAACTTTGCATTCACCAAAGATTTTCTTGCTCCAGCCACCTTCCTACCACTTACAACTTTCCTACTACACTCTGCATCATCCGTTCCTTTTCAATCAATATATGGCCTGAAAATTTAAACTCACATATCCAGTTGCCTATCATCCAACATGATTTCATACTTCCAACTCTACTTACCTACCACGAACACTTTTCTCTTATCTACTTTGACTTTCAAACATCTACTTTTAAATACACAACCAAACTACTCTACCAATCTTTTCAAACTCTCCTCAGATCCACAACACAAAACCAAATGATATGCAATCTTTTGCATACAAAATTCAGTCACCCTTCACTCTACCATTCTCCTTCAATCTAACACCTTCTCCTGCCAGTTGCCACCCTTATATTAAATTCCTACATCACCCCATACATATGCAAATTAAATAATCAAGGACGCTAACACATCCCTGCCTCATTCCGCTATTAATATTAAAGCATTCACTCTTCCACTTTATTTATTTTTGAAACGCTTCACTATCAACATAAAAACCTTTAACTCCATTCAGAAGCCTACCATCATTGATACCAACATATAATAACACCTACCAACGGAGCTTCCCTATTAAACCTGTCATACACTTGTTGCAAAACCAGAAGACCTAAATAAAGTTTTGATCTACACATCCTCTACCATATTGTTCTCTCAACTAATCATAGTTTCTAGCGCATGGGTGGTGGTGTGGTGGCTCCCCTTCAAGATTTGCATCGCAAAGAGGCTCGCGGTCATCGTTTGCGCGGAGGGAAGAGGGGCAGGAGATATCTCCTCCTACATTACTTGGAGTTGAGGCAAGTAATCGCGTTGTATTGCCGCTGGTGTTCAGTCGACGATATTGTCACTTAGTGTTCAGAAGTAGTCGTGTGATCGGGTAAGGTAGGAGCTGTCTGTTGTTGGTTTGGTTCGGCATGGTTCGGCATGGTTCGGCTAGGTGTGTCATCTGGGATGTCAACAGGGAGGGGTGTAACTGCTTGAGTGGTCGGAAATTTAGGGGGACGGGCCGCTCTCTCTCACCCACTTCCCTTGTAGTTTCTACAATTCCCCTTATCACCCCCTACCCATATATATATATATATATATATATATATATATAGTATATAGTTATATAAGTAGTACATATATATATATATATATAGTATATATATATAGTATATTAGTAATATATATATATAGTATTATCATATATATATATACAGTATATATATATATAGATATAATATTATATATATATATTATATTATATATATATATATATTATATATATATATATATAATTTATATCATATATAGTATATATTATATATAGATATATATATAATATTATAGATATATATATATATAATATGTATATAATATATATATATAATATATATTTATAATATATATTAATATATATAATATATATAATATGTATATATATATATATATATATATATATATATATATATATATATATATATAATATAATATTATATATATATATATATATTATATATATATATATATATATATATAATTATATATATATATAATATATAATATATATTATATATTTATAATATATATATATATATATATATATTATATATATTATATATATTATATATATAATCTATATATATATATAATATATATTATATATATATATATATATATATATATATATATATATATATATATATATATATATATATATATATATATATATATATATATTATTTTTATATATATATATATATATTCGATTTTTTTATGTATAAAATTTAGTTATTTTGCTGTTTAACCTCGATTGCAATATTTTTTCAAAGGCTTGTAAATTTAACAAAAAAGGTATCCTTATGAGCGTCTTAATAAGGATTTTTATTTAGCCAAGTTTTTAAAAATTGTTATTTTGTGTATATTCTGATACTATATGCGTGTTTAACTATTTTTTCTCTTTTTCATTCCTAAAACAAATACTGCTCTGGTCGAAATAAAAAAAATAATATAATATATATAGTAGTAATGATACTAGCGTATCGACCAACCTTTTCGATATGAAGGAATAGGGGTATTGGCTGAAACTAGGAATATAATCTATATATGTGATAAAATGATTCCAGGCGAGTTTTGGTGACCGTCGGTCAGTATATAGAGGGGGGTTACCCCCGAGGGTGGACGGCCGATATTTGTTTCGCTCTTGTTTTGGCGGATCTGATCCACCGAAATTTATAGCCTAAACGAGAGTTGCTGTTCGAGCGTTGATAACGTAATCTCGTCGCAGACGAGATTACGGTTCAGGCGGCGCGAGAGCGCGCCGCGAGCCGCCATCCACATACACATGCCGCATTAATTAATTTATTATTATTGATATTACAATTATTAAAATCCCCGCAAGGGGGATCACTTTCCTGAGTTTTTTTTAAACCCCTTCTGCGCCCTGCTTCAACGACTCCGAGTCCGCACTGCACGGCAACTGCACCCGGTGCCGCGCTACAGCCACCCGCAAGCCGCGGCCTTATGCCTCCGACCTATATCCAAAATAAGTTTAAGAGTTATCGTCTCGAACTAAAATTTGGAGTGGTGTTAGGATGGGAGGTAACCTGTCCGTAGGACGAGGTTACGGGTCCCCTGTGGGTCCCAGAAGGGGCCCCCCTCCTTCAAACATTAAATATTGATGTAGAAGGCTTGAAATTTGTGATGAGGATTCAGAGTGGAGTTTCTAGAAAGACTTGGTATTGGAAGATCTGATGAGTTGGTCTCGGCACCGGCGCTTGGAGACCGAACTGTTCGGTGCCGGTTAATAAACAGTCGTATAACACCAATGTTGATGTGTCCTTATATGGGTTATTGGATCTGTAGATTTCGAATAATAATGGTTTCAGACATAATAAAAAAATCAATCAATCAAATAAATAAATAATAAATAATAAAATTTTCTTATTCTTTTTGTTTATGAACTTACAACTTTACGTTTTTTTAACATACCCTAAAGGCAAGTTAAATCAGTAAATGCAACCAGCCATCCAAAGCAGTCTGACCACCCTGCCTGACCAGTGCCCGTGGATCCTTATTGATCATTGATTAAGGTCAAATTTTTTACTAAACTTGTCTATGTTTACATACCCTAAAGCAGTAAAATCCACTAAAGGCACGATCAAGCCACCCAACCCTGCATATCTGTCCGATCTGTGATGCCATTGATCTATTGATCTATTGATCTATTGATCTTATTGATTAAGGTCAAATTTTTTAGCTAAAATTGTCTGTTTTACATACCCTAAAGCAGAAATCAGTAAATCAAACCATCACCAGCCACCCTCCTGTCCATCTTGATCTATTGATTTATTGATCTATTGATCTATTGATCTCCATTGATTAAGGTCAAAATTTTTTACTAAAATTGTCAAATGTTTTCACATACCCTAAATCAAGTAAATCAATAAATCAAGCCATCCAACGTACCCTCCTGTTCCAATCATGATCATATTGACTATTGATCTGATTGGATCTATTTGTCTTTGATCTATTGATTAAGGTCAATTTTTACTAAATATGTCATGTTTTACAATAACCTATTAAGCTATGTAAATCACTAAAATCAAGCCACCCCAACTTGCATATCTTGTCCATCTATGATCCATTGATCTATTGATTCTATTGATCTATTGTCCATTCTATTGATCTATTGATTAAGGTCAATTTTTACTAAAATTGTAATGTTTTACAATACCCTAAAGTCAGTAAATCAGTAATCAAACCGACCATCCACCTCCTCCCTCCTGACCATTGTGATCTATTGATCTATTGATCTATGATCTATTGATCTATTGATTAAGGTCAAATTTTTACTAAAATTGTAACGTTTTACATACCCTAAATTAGTAAATAGTTAAAATCAAAACTTAAGCCATCCCTTCCACGCTCCTGTTCAAATCCTTGATCTAATTGATCTATTGATCTATATGATTCAAGTCACATTTTCGAGTATCATTTTTGGATAAACATATAACATAACATAAAACCAAGTTCTTTATACAAAGATCAATCAATATATGTTGACGGTAACAGAAGTTTTCCACATCTAATGAAAGCTTATTAGCACCATCTGAACTGCATCGAATATAAATACAAGGGACAACGACAAACCTGACATGCCTTAAACAAGAATAAACTCACTTAAAACTAGTAAAGTAACTAACATAGCATACAAGGATGTAACTATTCATACTTTTGTCCAAGCTTCTCTAACATAGACATGTTGATTTATATTAACGTGGTAATATTTATAAAATTTATCACAACATCTGGTTAATTTATTATACTGGATGCAACGAGTATATCTCTAACTGTAATAAGGTTTCCATCATTCCAAAGAACAAAATCAATGTATCAAGCAAAAAAAAATTCGCAGATAAAGCTTAACATGACGTAACATGAATAAGAAAATAGATGTACAAAGACAAAACCTTAACACAACTTACACACGAATAAACTGTTAACATTAACAAAGTTCCAACTAACACCAGTAACGTAACTAACATTGCATGCCAAAACGTAACCTATTCTTACTTTTCAAGGATATCTCTACATATTAACGATTTATCTACAAATTAGAGCGACTCGACAGCACATTTAGCAAAATTTATCATAACATTCGGTTAATTATCAATACGATTCACCGAATACGCTAACGGTAACAAGGTTTTTCCACATCAAATAGCTAAATGATGTAACCATACTAGAAAATAATCTGTAATATTTAACAAAAAATTTAACCTAACCATCATAAATACCTAATGGGTAAAAGACAAACAACGTAAAGTTTAAAGCCTCTGTAAAGCTAAAACTATGAACATAATATACTTAAACACATCAATACACCACGACGATAAAAAGCTATGCATTACAACTTAGTCAATAAGCGAACTTACGATGGATAGTATAAACAAGTTTTCATTTTATAACATATAATTTTCATTGAAAACAACGTTATATAAATACATAAAATATAATATATAAAAGCATGATTTATTTTAAATATCATTAATTTCACCTAATGCAGAGAACATAGGATTCAAGTTGGTAAGTTCTATATATCTCTCTAAAAATTCAATACCCTTTTGAAAGGATGTAACTATAATAATGCCCTCAGCCATCAACCCATTTTTCTCAGCATATTTTGATTCGCAGGCACGTCTATTCTCTGATCTACAAAAGAGAATAAATTCATCTCAAGCTGATAGTTATAAAGACAATCCTGTATACAGTATTATACGGGAACCCACATGTTTTTTTGGCTTGTAAATATCATGAGTATTACAACACCCATGTGGCTATAAGTATTCAAGTCCTAAAGTATTGTAACATCGTTAGATGCGATGTTGTTAAATTTCGTTTTTTTATTTTAAGCATTGCTGTCAATAATTTTCAGATGTTCGACTGTGAAAACCCTATACCGGTATTCTGAATGGTGGATCAAGCAGAAACATAGTTCAATCGATGGTTTCCAGTGTTCGTACATCGAAGGGTTCGGTTAAAACAATTATCGCAGCACAAGGACGAAAAACAACGTCCTATTCTTTAGACCTCTCATTATTCTTTCCCGTTAGATATTTCACTGCTAGTCCATATACAAGAATGACACACATTTAATCCCTATATCCCATCGCTGCTGCAATGATTGATGATGCTTGAATGAACTCTTCACACAAAATGAAATAAAGGTCTAATTATTTTGAAACCTCTGGATGGATAGCAAGCAATGTATCGGTATCTGCCTGCCGGCATCGGTGAGATTAAATATAATATGACAACTCGTTGGGGAATAACGAAAGCTCCTCGTGAAAATCAACAACAGGTTTGAGATGGCGAGGGATGTCATCGTACCAGCAAAGCGAAAAATGTCCTACTGAGGGAAATCGTATGCGTAAACAACCCTTTAAATGTAAATGAGATTCTTTCTTTAACAAATCATGAAGAAAGTAAAGCAAGAATACGACGTACGTAACGACCCATATCAACTCAAAAGGGTATATATTCTTACGAACAACAACCAACAACAACAAACAACAAACAACAACAACAACAACAACAATAAACATAGTAGCATGAAAATACAGTTCTTTATATACTAAATCAACGAATATGTTGTAAGTAACAGTGTTTTCACATTTTAATAGCTAACTAGCATGACATTTCAGACTCAGGAATATATTGTACAATGGCAAAACCTGAACACACTTAGCGCACTGAATATCAACTTATATACAACATTTAACAACAAACTCCTGCGCTAAAACAGTTAAACTACTAGGACATGGCATACAAAACGTAAACCTATTCACATTTCTTCTTTTCAAGCAGTAATCTACTAACATATCATGTTAATGTTTAACATTAACATCGTAATGATGTTAAACAAAAAATTTAGACATAAACCATGTTAAGCATGCATAACTAGACAACCAAATTATTGTTAATGGTAACAAGTTTTTTACATCAACTTCCATAATAAAATTTAACAAAAATGCTCATCATAGCTCGTAACAATCTTTAATCCAGTAAACGAAGAATTGCAAACATAACAAGTTTTAACCAAGAACATAACATAAAGAATATAAAGAAATTTATCTGACATAACAGTAGAAAATAAGTGTTCTTTAATAAAATATCCAGTAAAGCGTAATAGTTTACTGATTTTTAAAGCAGTAAATCAGTAAATTCAGTAAATTCAAACACGCACCCATTTCCCCTGCAGGTCCCCCTATTCCATCCAACCTGGCATCTAATGTATCTATCGACCTATTGATCTCAGGTCATATTTCACAGTATCATTTTTTTGGATCAGGCAACAGGTAATAGACGTATTATCTTAACAAAATTACTTATACAAAGTGACAAAATGGTAATCTATATCAAATATACCAGCATCTCGAACTAAGAATTGACACTATCTTCATCAAACAGTGTCTCACGTCTCGAGCATAACATCTTTGAAACTATGAATAAACGTAGACATTAACAAAATTCTCGGCAACCTGACATTGACTCAATCAAAAAACTTTTAACCTAGAACTGCACGGTTTCTAACACATCATGCGTCCAGGTAACACAGTAAATATCTTACAAAACTCATTCATTTCTCTACGCAAAGTCAGTTGTTAATTTCCACCCTGGCATAGTATTATTTAAACAGTATACGTACGCTAACTTACGAATAAACACGGTTCATTAACCAAGAGTATCACCTAAAGCCAATAACAACACCTCCCTAGAGAAGAACCCAGGGGCGGAGCGCCCCGCTTGAAGGGTGTGAATCTTGAGAGAGGGGGGGATCACCCCGAAGGTGTGTGGCTGTACCCTCCGAAGGAGGGGTAAGGCCTCAACCCTTCGGGCTAACCCGCTTACACCCCTTTTGGGTGATCCCCCCTCTCAGATTCACACCCTTTCCAGGGGCGCATCCCCTGGGTTTTCTCTAGGGAGGTGGTGTATTGCTTTAGATAATCTTGGTTAATGAAAACTGTTTATTCGTAAGTTGAGTACGTTATGTTAAATATTACTATGACAATGTGGAAATAACACTGATTTGTTAGAGAAAATGATGAGTTTTGTAAGATATTACTGTGTTAACTGACGATGATGTGTTAGAAACGTGAGTCTAGGTTAAGTTTTTGTTGAGTAATGTCAGGTTTTCCCGAGAATTTTGCTAATCTACGTTTATTCATAGGTTAAATGATGTTATACTCGAGACGTGAGACACTTTGATGAAGGATAAGTGTCAATTCCATAGTTCGAGATGCTGGTATTTTGATAGATTGTACTTGTTAATGGGGGAAAAATTTGTAGATATACGTCTTTTACTGTTTGCTGAATCCCAAAATGATACTCGAATATGACCTGAAATCCATAGGTCGATAGATCCATAGACGGGTGGATGGATGGGGACTGCAGGATGGGTGGTTTTGATTACTGAATTACTGATTTACTGCTTTAAAAATCAGTAAACTATTCGCTTTACTGTGATATTTTTATTCAACAGAAGCTTATTTTTTGTTATGTCAGGATAATTTTTTTTTATTTTTATGTTTATGTTTGGTTAAAAAACTTTGTTATGTTTGGCAATTATCGTTGGGTTGATTATGTTAGACAGGTTATGATGATTTTTGTAAATATTACGAAGTTATGTAAAAACTTTGTTACATTTACCAATATATTTGTGTCAGTATGATGCCTTAACAGGCTTATGCCTAATTTTTTTGTTTAATATTACGATGTTAATGTAAAATTAACATTGATATGTTAGCAGAGTAATGCTTGAAAAAGTGTGAATAGGTTACGTTTTGATTGTGAAGTGTTCTGTAGTTTACTGTTGATTAAGCGCAGAGTTTTGTTAATGTTGATAAGTTTTTAAATTCGTGCGTAAGGTTGTCAGGTTTTGCATTTGTACAATATTAGTTCTTAGTTCTGGTCATGCTATGTTAGCCTTTTTTAATGTGAAAACACTGTTACGTAAGCACATATAATAAAATAATTTCGTTGATTAGTATATAAAGAAACTTATTTTTGTACTATGTTATTGTTGTTGTTGTTGTTGTTGTTGTTGTTGTTGTTGTTGTTGTTGTTGTTGTGTTGTTGTTGTTGTCTAACGAGAATATATTTACCCTTTTGAGTTGATATGGGTCGTTCGTACGCCGTATTCTTGTTTACTTTCTTCTGACATTGGTTGAAAGAAAGAATCTCATTACATTTAAGAAGGGTTGTTTACGCATACGATTTCCGTCAGTGGGACATTTTTCGCTGTGCGTACGATGACATCTCCTCGCATCTCTAAACCTGTTTGTTGAGTATTTTCATTGGAAGGAGCTTCCGTTATTCCTCAACGATGTGTCCATTTATATTTAATCGTCACCCGGATGGATACCGATACATTGCCTGTATTCCATCCAGAGGTTCAATAATAGAGCTTTATTCATTTGTGTTTGAAGAGTTCATCAGATCAATCAATTTGCAGCAGGATGGATAGGAGATAAATGTGTGTCATCTTGTAATCGACTAGCAGTGAAATATTAACTGGAAAGATAACGTGAAGAGGTTCTAATAGAATAGACCGTTGTGTTCTCGTCGTGTGACGATATTAAAAACCTATATGTACGCTAAACTACTGGAACCCATCCGATGTGTGAACCTTCAGACATACGTGTAAAGGTTTCACAATTTCGAACATGCTGAAAAATTACAGCCATTGCTTAAATAAAAACGAATTATACATCGCATCTTAACGTTTGACATAACTTGAGGCTTATAACTTATTAGCACCATGGTGTAATCTATGATATTTACACTAAAACATGTGGTTTACCGTATATAATTCAATGTACAGGAATGCTTTAATAACTATCAAGCTTGGATGAATTTACTTCTCTTTTGTATGAGAGAATGAGTGCTGCTGAATCAAAAAATGCTGAAAATGGTTTAGTGCTGCTGAAGGCATTTATAGTTACATCCTTTCAAAAGGTGTTTGATTTTAGAGAGATATATAGAACTTATACGCAACTTGAATCCTATGTTCTCTGATTAGATGAATTAATATATTTAAAATAACCATGTTTTTTTATATATTTATATGTTTTTATGTATTTATATACTTGTTTTCAATGAAAATTATGTTATAAACTGAAAAACTTGTTTTACTTCACGTAAAGTTCGCTTTATTTTGACTAAGTTGTTATGATAGCTGTTTATTACGCTCCTGTTGTTGTGGTGTTAAGTTATCGGTTATGTTTCATAGTTTACGCTTTACAGAGGGTAAAACTTTTCTTTGTTTGTCTTTACCATTAGCGTATTATGAATGGTTTAGGTTAAATTTTTGTTAAATATTAACAGATTATTTTCTTAGTTCATGTTACATCATGTTAGCTTTATTTATGAAAACTTGGTTACGTTAGAGTATATTCGTTGATCAGTATGATTAATTAACCATTGTGTTATGATAAATTTTTTTGCTAAATGTTGCTGTGTTAAGTGGTAAGATTAACGTTAATATGGTAGAGATATCCTTGGAAAAGTAAGATAGGTTACGTTTTGCATGCAGTGTTAGTCTTTAATGGTGTTAAGTTTGGAACTTTGTTAATGTTAACAGTTTATTGTGTGTAAGTTGTGGGTTAGGTTTGTTTTTTGTACATTTTGTTCTTAGTTCATGTTACGTGATATGTTAGCTTATTGATGTGGAAACCTTTATTATGTTAAGAGTATACTCGTTGATCAGTATAAGATAATTAACCCAATGTTGTGATTAAATGTTTAGTTAAATATTCACCATGTTGATATACAATTAACATTGTTTATGTTAGAGATATGCTTGACAAACAGTATGAACTAGGTTTACGTCACCTCTGGTACTGCTAATGTTAGTTACTTATCTGTTGTTTAAGTGTGAACTTGTTAAGGTATGTCAGGTTTGTCGTTGTGTATTATATTCCTAGTTCAGATGGTGCTATGTAGCTTTATTAATGTGAAAACTTTGTTAAGGTAGCATATATTCGTTGATCTTTGTATAAAGAACTTGAATTTATTTTATGTTTATCCAAAAAATGATACTCGAAATATGACTTGAAATCAATAGATCAATAGATCAATAGATCAAGGATAACAGAGGGTGGAGGGATGGTAGTTTGTTTTATTTACTGATTTTACTGATTTAGGGTATGTAAACGTTATATCAAGAAAAAAAACAATTTTAGTAAAAATTTGACCTTAATCCAATAGATCAATAGATCATAGATCAATAGATCACAACTGGTCAGGAAGGGTGGTTGGATGTTACTGATTTATACTGATTTACTGATTTAGGGTATGTAAACACGACAATTTTAGTAAAAAAATTTGACCTTAATCATAATCAATAGAATCAATAGATCAATTAGATCAATAGGATCATAGATGGACAGATATGCAGGTTGGGTGGCTGATTTAGTGATTTACTGCTTTAGTGTATGTAAACTTAAAACATGACAATTTTAGTAACAAATTTGATATAACATAGATCAATAGATCAATAGATAATAGATCACGCAATAGATCAATAGATCGATGATTTGGACAGGAGTGGTAGGTTGGATGGTCGTTGAGTTTTACTTGTATATTAAACTGATCTTTTAGGGTTGTAAAACATGACAATTTTAGTAAAAATTTGGCCTTAATCAATATAGATCAATAGATCAATAAGATCAATAGATCAATGATGGGTAGGAGGAGGGTAGGTAGGATGGCTTGATTTACTGATTTAACTGCTTTAGGTTGTAAGACATGACAATTTTAGTAAAAATTT
>JABUQX010085073.1:25000-26324 GCA_015478945.1 Trachelipus rathkii | reverse complement strand
ATATAGATATTTCCATCAATATTAGTTTACTAGAATACCAATATAAATATATAAATATATTAATTCATATATATATATATATATATATATATATATATATATATATATATATATATATATATATATATATATATATACTATATATATATATACTATATATAAAGAAATATTTTTTTCATTAATATTTTACTTAAAATTAGATTTGGAACTTCACCGAGCATTTTAGTCTTAAGAGTGAATTTTTTGTAAAGGTAAAACCATTGACTCACGCGGAAATAAGGCCTACTGAAGAAAATGTTCTAACATGATAACAATATCAGTTTTTTTTATTCATTATTATTAATTTTATCAATATAAACTTTGTTTATAATATTAAAATTTAAACCTTATTATAAAATTATGTAATTATATAATTTCCACATTATTTGTAAAAAATAATGAACATTAATAAAATGAAACGTTCGCACGAAAATAATTATTTCTAATGATATTTTCCTTTAACCTAACCTCAAATAACCGACCCATATATATATATATATATATATATATATATATATATATATATATATATATATATATATATATATATATATATATATATATATATATATATATATATATATATATATATATTACCCCGACTATGTAATATAAATATAACTCAGTGAGTAATCGACATTGTATAGATATATCAATGACCCAAATATATTAAAAAAATACTTTCTCATTTTTTCTCAATGTATATTGCAAATATGGAGGGAAAAAAATTAGTTCGTGTTTACAAAAAGATAAACAAAAAAGGTTTAAAAAAATGTTGGATGCTACAAGGGAAATTTAATTGAGCTTGTAAATATTTATTTCAATAAGTAATAAAAAAAATAGGTGGTAGATTAAAAGTAGAGTCAAAAACTAAATCACAACTGCATATATGACTTTCTAACGGAGTTCTTGACTGGTTGATTCTAGAATAGAAAAGTAAACATCAAATTTTCCTATCTAAGTTGAAAATCACCTTGTGACCCGCAATTTCAAAGTATTCAGGATGGAACCAAATGACTTTGAAATCGTGTGAGGTCGAGTACGAGTGATTTTGGCGAAACTTCAACAAAGAACTCTAATATCTCATCTAAATCATTACTCACACTCACTAGCGCATTGAGTGAATTCTAACGAATTCACACAACAAAACGCAGAAGCTCTAATTTTGATGAGAATATGGGTTCAACAAAAAATTATTTTAATATTCAAATAAAGAAAAGGTCAGTTCCCTACATAAATGCTGAAAAGGGAAAGAAGGGAATTAGATTACAGAACTATTGAAAAA
>JABUQX010085073.1:10000-15000 GCA_015478945.1 Trachelipus rathkii | reverse complement strand
ATGGATTAGAACAGAACGCGCTATAGAGGGATCAGAAAAGATCGCAATGGCTCCAGTCTACATAGTTCAGCTATTGAGTTCTGGTACGGGCCACCAACTGGACACATTGGTTGTGATCACATTATGAGCGAGCGATACCCGCAAGGTCAACGACTCTCTTCTTCTGATTCTTCTGCGTATGCTGCTCAGCCTCCTTCTATCAGATATAACGAGGCCTGATGTAGACCACGTACAAGTCGAGGCATTTTTCGAATTTCTTCCGCGAGTGTGGTGAGCCTTGGAGGTTTGGAGGCGGGATGAGACCTGCCCCTGGCGATACGGAGTAACCACCAGGCCTCTTATTATGCTACACCTCTTTTGTTGATATTCCTCCTTTAGTGAGGGATGCAGCGCGCAGTCTCTGCATATTTTTGCCTTCCCGTCTTCAATTCGCGGTGCACACTATGTACTACCTAATTTGAACCAGTGTGCTTTCTTTTCTCAAAATCCCACACGATGGACATCAGATCCTACTGCGGAAGCGTTTGCTGCACAGGGCTTATTAGTGGACTTTCGCTACTCCATAAGTTCAGTTTTCCCGGTGTGAAATACCCCAGACAGAGAGCAGATCACATGCACACGTATTACACTAAAATACTTCTCTAGGCAACACGATTTAACCACCATCCCGATATCCAATTGGCCTCAATATTACTACAACATTAA
Organism: Trachelipus rathkii; assembly: GCA_015478945.1. NCBI lineage: Eukaryota > Metazoa > Arthropoda > Malacostraca > Isopoda > Trachelipodidae > Trachelipus > Trachelipus rathkii. Next base: position 14,295 of record JABUQX010085073.1, on the reverse strand, counting down.
ACAATCATGATGGCAGCACTCCGCGACGTGAGAGATTCTTTTCTGGTCTCAAGCCATCTGGTTCAAGCACCAGGCCAGTCACATCAAGACGCTGTCTCGAAGCGCTGACTGCAACAAATCAACGGATTGATTAGCAACATTCCAATGGTTCTCGGAAAAGTCGTCACTCCGTATCTGAAAAATGTGAAACCTTGCTGGGTCAGTGTCCTCTGAGCCGAATCTGTTGCGGTGGGCTAATGGGCAGCATACGAGTACACGCGAGCGGCGATACAAGCAGCTTCACCCATCACGCTAATATAGGTAGTAATATATCACCATATCAGATTCGCCAAAGGGAGCCATGCCCTTCAGACCTGTGCTGTTACCGCTCTTCTGTCGATAACTCTTCGTCTCTATGCGCACTGACCACAAGAAATTCCACACTGATAGAGCTCGGTGCATGTGGCAAAGGAAAAATATATTACATTCTGTTGGGATCCTTCCCATGGTGGAGGTGATTTTTATATATAAATTTCGTCGTGGTTTCCTTTCGTGCTGCAGACAATGTTGGGACGGCTAGAATCATCAGCGGCTGAGACCAGTTACGTACCGCGCACCTCATTGGTCGCTGGCATCTCATGCAGAGAGTCGCAATTTGGAGTGTCCTGGCTGCGATAACGAATAGCGACATACCAATTCACCCATGGTTTTCTCATGGTGTGAGATGGTCCTCCATCTTACCCGTTTTGCTACACGAATTACCAACTTTCAATCTATCATGGATTTGTGGGTTGTGATGCCCCCTCGACCCTCACATTCACGTTCTTCCTTGGTTCACCATGCTGTTCCTGTCGCAGACATGCGCCTTTGCACGCATCTCTTTCTGAATCTCTCCACTTTGCTAAGTGACACATTTTTGCCTTCTTTGTGAATTAATTAAACATCTCTCTAGCAAGATTTAACCCCTCTCTATCCAAGGCAATTTTTATGTTCGTTTTGCAGGGACTGTCCGTCCTGTAGTTGAATGCTGACATGGTATAAGCAAAGCCTCATCCTGTGTGCGCTGGGAGCCCTGTAGCATCAAGCTTCCAAAAAATAGATTTATTATTATTCGATATTATTAATTTATCTAATTTAGATTATTATTGATAATGTTATATTATTTATTATTGCTATTATTATTAATTTTTATTGTATTTTTTTTTTTTTTTTTTTTTTTTTCAGTTATTATTATGATATATTTATTATTTGATTAAGAATAAAGCATTTTGATTATTATTATTATTATTATTATTATGGACTATTTTTTAATGATTATATTAATGATTATAATATTATTTAATATTTATTAATATTATTACGTATTACATTTTTTTCAGTTATCTTATCTTCATTACTGCACAAGCTGTGAGAGTACTTTGTTCCAACCTTTAGGATACGTGGTAAGAAATGGTAATAGTGTTAAGTACTATCCAGGTACACCAAATGGTGGAGCAAATTGCTCTCACTGTGGAGGTACCATTCGTACCGCGGGACCCATTTGGACAGATCCTATTCATGATCCTTCTTTTGTATCTCGTTTGAAAGGTACATTGGTAAAGGAGTCATACAGGCCTTTGAATTACTCTTCGTAGACAATGGAAGGAATGCTTACGATGATAGAAGAGGAGTTGCCAGATGCACCTCTTTACATTGTCTACGACAAATTTCTTAAAGTTATTCGATTGTCATCTTTTAAAAGGAAAGAATTTATGTCTGCACCATATTTGGAATGCTGGTTATCGCGTATCACCTACTCATGCCGCACATAATGGTATTAAAACGAACGCCCCTTATTCTTTTATTTGGAATGTATTGAGAGAGCGACAAAAGATGACACCAGTTAATGTTAACAAATTGGATTAAGCAGGTAGAACACTATTTCTTACGACTTGATGACACGAGATCCACAATTAAGATTGAGAACGGGTAAAAGTGACAATGACAGCAAAAATTAAGTTTACACGTCATGCATGCCGACTCGGCGGCCAGCCATACGAATCTGAAAAAATTTCATCGTTTCGTTCCAAGGTAACGCCACAACGAATGTTGGGATCCGAAATGCAAGCGCATGTTGACCCGAGTCATATCGACGACGTTTCATGCGGTTGTAGATTCATATGAAAGATTAAAGATAAAAAAATGTGATATACACATTAGGAACAATAGAAATAGTAAAAGAAATTACGAGGGGATAATTTTAAAAGCATTGAGCCGTTATGAGGGATTTTTGTTCAAATTTGCGCCAAGATGATATGAACCAGAAATACATCTTCTAGAAAGATAGAAAAATCATATTATAAATAATTCGTTGGGTTGACTATTAAATATTTCTCATTTAAAAGTAAATTAATATACTCTGTATTTTATGCCTTGAGCCATACGTTCTGCCATGCTATAACATTTTTTTGGGAATTACTAGTTGAAACAGACGAAGAACAAGCGATAAGCATCGATTTTAAGTTTCGGCTGTGTGCATGTGTAATCTTGGACCGTTTTGTAATCTGGTTATTAAATTGCTCAAAGAATTAATGGCCAAAATGGGGGATAAAGAAGAGAGGTGTGCTTTCTAATATTTAATTTTAGATTTTGCTGTTCAATTTTAGGCTTAAATAAGGATTCTTTACATTTTTTTAAAGAAATCTTTTTTTAAAATTTTGAAATTTTAAAACGAACAGGCACAGTTAGCTTATTGAGTTTCTTCCTTTACACCAGGGGTTCTTAGCTTATGGATCGCTACCCAAATGTTATTTTTATTTTAAACCTTATTCGGGTTTAACAAGTGTTAAAGTAGAAAATGTGTTTAGATTGAAGATATATTTGACTAAAGAAATGTGTGTGCAATAAACGAAGTGTTAAAGCTAGAAAATGTGTTTAGATTGAAGATTAATTGACTAAAATGTGTGCAATAATGAATGATTACTACACTAGATAATATATTAGCATTTTAAATTTCGAAGTAGACGAGTCGCGAAATTGATAGTCTTGTTGATTTTAGAGTCATGGGCAAAATAGGTTAAGAACTTTAGCAACAAATCACAAATTTTTAAAATCGTATAAAATTTACTTTCAATTCTCCTAGACATTATAAACCGATAGGATTTTATTAGTATGGTTTATTAGAAATATAATTTTAATTAAAGGAAAGTAAATGAACTTCTGTTCAGAAATGCGATTTTTCATTAAAGCCGCATTCGAGTACAACCGAACTAGTTGTTATTTTTGATTTTAAACATATTTCTCATAGCATTTCAAAAATCATTGGCGAGGTAATTAGAAAAACGTCAACCTTGATCTTGCTTAATCTAAAGCGCTTGTTACCAACTTTATACATGGGCTACATTAAGTTTAAGGTGAAAAATTTCGGGCAGTGCACAGAACCCACAGCTTTCCATTATAATGAATCAGAAATTAAAGAGGGTTGTAGGGCCTTTAATTAGTGAGCTCCTACATGTACTTATCTCTGTACTACATGAAAAAAAAAGTTTCCATTGGTGGAATGGTTATAGGTATATTAGAACAGAGAAATCGGAGACATAAGGAAAACTGTCCCATGTCAGCCCTCAATATATGTAGTTTACGTTAATTAAAAGGGAATACTACGAAATACCTAAACACCAACACCCAAGAAACCTAACGCATTTTTTTAAACACTACCTTCAGTGTTTTAGTCCTTGATACGCGTAATTTAAGTTACGAAGATGAAATTACGAAAATATCTAAAACAATCTTAGCCACTAAGTTAAGCATCCATTTTTTTTAAACCACAACCATAGAAAAAAATAAAATTAATAGAAGAATGTTCATTTTCGGTAGTTATGGGTTATGTGGCTGGTAAAGCCTATAGGTTCATTCGATGTGTGGTGAGTCTAAGGTAACTTAAGTAAGAGAATGGCAAGTGAGCTACGAATGATAGTTCGGCATCATAAGGCAAATTATTTCAAAAAAAAAAAAAAAACTACGATAATTGAATTTTTTTCCCTCAAATTCAGGCTAAATGATTTTTTTTTTTTTCCTTTTTTTTTTTTTTTTTAAATTTCCTGTTGCCAACTCTAGTTCTCTTATCATGTAACTTTTTATAGAGGTAAGTCCACTAATTACTATGACGTAATGGCTTAGAGCATGTCGGCACCATGTAAGATATTTGTTTTTAATATGTTTCTGAAAAATACATTCTATATTCCCATCTAAATATTTTTCTAACAAAATTGTGGATATATAAATGCGAGCATGAGATGTGTGTGTGAGATGTAAAAGTCGGTTGTCTATATAGTAGA
>JABUQX010085073.1:0-2500 GCA_015478945.1 Trachelipus rathkii | reverse complement strand
ACAGCATTCTATGATAGCCGGTCAGTTTTTCGAGAGGTCATTTTTTTTCATATTGTTTATGTTCTCTACTGAGAATAACGAGGTCAGTTTTTCGATAGAGGAACGAGGTCGATTTTTTCGAGAAGTTAAAAGCATAGCGACGTGATGGTATCGCCAGTCATTTTCGCAGGAAATACTGGGTCATCTTTCATCTCACATAATACGTTGAATCTAACCCATCTCAATGCGGTTGGGGAGGGCGAGGGGTCATTTTCGAGGAGGGGAGTCATTGTCTGAGTGCGACGTCTAGAGCATTCTATATATCCACGAAAATTTGTAGAAGAGAATATTTTAGATGGGAATATAAAGAATGTAGTTATTGGTTCAATTGAATTATCATATTTAAAACGAGACATAGATGATTATCGATTACAGGTCAGATGGTTTTTTTTCGAGGCCGAGATCGGTCATTTTTCATGCTCTAAGGTCCAGTAGTCCTTCATAGTAAGAGTCAATTTCATGTGGAACTGATCCTCGTATAAAAAAAGGTCAAATAATTTATTGACTGTGATTTGTGGATTGTTGAACTTTTTTGAGCAACTAGGAGGAGAGCGTCATTCTTTTTCGGCAACAGGAGGGAAATTGATAAAAAAAAAAGGATCAAAAAATAATTTAATTTATACCGCCCTTAAAAAAAGAACTTTGTTTAATTAGCGATTCAAGGGAGTTAAAAGGGATGATGTCGTAGTTTTTTTTTTTTTTTTTTTTTGTTGAAATAATTTGCCTTATGATGCAGATGATCTGTAGCTCACTTGCCATTTTTAAAAACTTAAGTTTGCCTTAGTATGATTTGGAATGATTTGCAGTATTAGTAAAAAAATGAACATTCTTCTCTATTAATTTTATGTTTTCTATGGTTGTGGTTTTAAAAAATAAATGGATGCTTAACTTAAGTGGCTAAATTGTTTGGAATGAGGTCATTTTTCGAGATTTCAGAGGTCATTTTTCAGTTCATCGTCGTAACTTTAAATTACGGACGGGGAGGTTCATTTTTTTCATCGAAAGGCACGTAAAACACTGAAGGTAGTGCTTGTTAAAAAAAAATGCGCTTAGGTCTCATTTTTCCGATGTGAGGTCGTTCTCTCTAATTCTCTCTAGTATTTCGTCTCTACTCTTATGCTTTCTTCCTTCGTGCTTTCTTCGTTTTTTCTTTAGGATGATCGTTATAGATTTCGAATAAATAATAGTTATTTAGATACGGACACTTCATGCCTTGTTTATAATTGAGAACGCGGCTAAATTTCTACGTGAATAAAACATCGTATAATGAGACAGGAGCCTACATTTAGAGTTGAAATCATTTGAGTTAAAGTTATTTTGTGAATAAGCTCAGATATTTTTCCTTATGTTAACTTACCATATTAATTATAAGTCTATGTCTCCGATAATTTATACTCATGGTTCTCAATAAAAATAATTGAATCATCTCGTTGGAAACTTGTAATGGATTACATATTTTCACCCATATAAGTCGCTCAAAGAAATAACATTTATTAACGCTTATTTCAGACTGAAAAAGTCCAACCAAATTAGTAGATAACTTTTTTTTCATTGTTAAGCCTATTATATACAGATGAATATATTAATAGTTACAATATAACTTGTAGATGAAGTATACTCTACTAATAATTAAGATGATCAGCCCTTACAACCCTCTTTAATTTCTGATTTTTCATTATATATGAATAGTGATAGATAATTATATTAAAGCTTATATATAGTGCAGGTTCTGTGTATTCAATATATACTGTGCTCCAAAATAATTTTATATTCACCTTAATAATATTATAAAATCATTAATAAAATATATAAAATATAGTATATATATAAATATCCCATACTATGTAATATAAAAATTGGTAACTAGCGCTTTATTAGAATTTATAAGCATAATATATGAATCTAAATATATATATATGAAATAAGTATATAGTTGATAAACTGGTATTTTCTAAATTATACCTTCGCCATAATGTAATATATTATGATAATATAAACTAAAATAGTAATAATATAGGTATATATATTAAAATACAAAAATAATATAACTAGTTATATATATTCGGTTGCTACTAATATCGTGAATGCTATAGGGTTATATTAATAATATAAAGAATTACGCAATGTAGTTAGCTGAACGAATACGATTGGTACCCATTTATATAATTTAATTAAAATTATAAATTAAATTTTACTAAATATAAACCATACTAATAATAATATCACTATTCATAGTATAAAATTATAATAAAAAGAAAGTAATTGAATAATATATATATATATAATATAGTATTATAAGTAATAATAAATAACTAGATAAAATATTTGTTGTATATATTTATATTATAGTTATAGTTACTTAATAAGGTTCTATATTATTAGTATAGATACCTTAATTTATTGTACCTTACTATATTATTGTCGAATCATTTAATATGGAACTTCTCTAAAAGGGTAGCAT
>JABUQX010085072.1:0-7500 GCA_015478945.1 Trachelipus rathkii | reverse complement strand
ACCCACCCACACCAACGAAAACCATCACTTGCGAAAAACGTCCATGCTCCTCAGTAATTGAGCTAGTCCCGTTAAGAAACAGCTCTGTTTAACCCACTTAATAGCTCCTTAAACACTTCACCACCCGGTCTTCTTCAAAACACAACCAAAATGTCCATAAACGTTCTCCACACCTGAAATTACCTCTCACCTCCCCCTAACTGAAAACTCGTGTAAGTCCATCGTCCTTATTCCCAGAACTGTAAATTTGCGTAACTTAATCCCTTTACGCCTCCTTACCTCTTCTAATGTTAAGTTTATAATATTCCCCGCTAAGACAAAGTTGCGCTTAGTTGCCCTCCCAGAAGAGTAGGATTTACACAAAAATTTTTCCGCAAGTAACCCCTCCTATATAGGTACACACTCCAGATGGTCTAGGGCCCGGTACAATATCTGATTATCTATCGATATATCGAAAAATATCCCGATATTAATATTGATATACTGGATATAAATTTTTAATATCTTTTACCTCAACTGAGCCGACGGGGGACAGAAAGGGGACGAAGTCGCCCGTCGTCAACCGAGGCCGAGAGGACCCCGAACTCTGTACATCTTGGCGTTCTACCCTAGAGGTATTCTTTAGTTCTTAATGAAATGTTGTATATATAATATATATATATTAGATAATATATATATATATATATATATTATATATATTATATATAATATTTATATATATATAATATAATATATATATATATATATATATATATATATATATATATATATATATATATATATCAGGCGCGGCTTTACGGGGAAGCACAGGAGGCCGGGCCTCTCTAAAAAAAATAAAAGCAACTAATGTTAATAAAAATAATTCAATCTTACTATTTATTACTATTTAAAAATAATGTTAAAATAGTATATACAAGAAACGCAATTTTACATTAAGTCATTTATTTCTCTTGCGGAAACGGATTATTTTCATAAGGATTCGATTGACTGAGGAAATTTTATCTTATGTGCCTCAAGGCAAAGCCAAATTATAATGCTTATCAAAAACACTGTGTCATGGCAACCGTAAAAGAAACCTTATTCTTATATTGTCTATTTTTGAGGATTTTTTCACAAAGCCTCCTCTTCGAAATTTGGCAAGAAATCCAATTTTTTAAAAAAAAAGTAAATAAAATAAATTTATTTAATAATATACTATATTATATATATATATATATATTTATATATATATAATATATATATATAAATTATATAATATATATATATATATATAATATATATATATATATATATATATATATACTATATAATATTATATATATATATATATATTGAGAAAGAGAGAGAAGAGAAAGAGAGGAAGAGAGAGAGGAGAGAAGAGAGAGAAGGAGAGATGAGAGAGAGAAGGAGAGAGAGAGAGAGAGAGAGAGAGAGTTACTAAATTATACTATATTTTTGGTTAATATTTTAGTTGTAATTTTGAATCTATTAATAATAACCTTTTCTGTGGAAACTTAGCAATTTTCAAATGAGGAGAAGGACAAAAATAAACCCTTAATTTTTCGAATATATAGTAGAACACGATATACATATTTACCCCTATTTCTTAGTTCATACATTAAATGAAATAAAAATCAATTAAATCTTTTAAAAAAATGTTGCAACTTTTTACAACAGAAAATTAAAAAACATTTTCGCTACGAAAAGGCAGGACACGGGGCCTTGGAGGCAAATTTTCTTTAAGACTTCTTCGACGGGGCAAGGTTACTAAATTATATTATCAAATTCAGCTAAAAAAAAAAAATCAGCACATTTTATTCAAGCATCTAGTTCATTAATTCATTATTTATTTTTTTTATATATTAATTAACAAAATAATTATTTATAAAATATTTGAGTTAACCATTCCTACAGTTCTCTTTTAGATATAATTGTTTTATGGGTATTCTAGTTTCCTTTCAAATTCAGATATTAGAATTTAAAATAATGAATTATTTTTATCCGAAATGTGCTTTAAGAACACATTTATGTTTAGTGTTTAATTTTTTTTCTTAAATTAAACGGGTGTTTTATTAGAAATTCTTAGGACAGAAAAAAAAAACCAACTTGTAAAAAAATTAAATTCACGAACATGTATTGTATACCGTCATGAAATTTGCTCTCTGCATTTTTGGAGAGTTACGAGCCGTTACAATTTATAATTGATAAAAAATAGGGTTATTGGCGATGATGCTTACACTTTTTTGTTTAAATTTACATAATCTTTCATTTAAACAGTAAAGTATTCTTTCAGATGACCTATTTTTCACAAAAAAAATAAGAGAATTTTATCATAACTCATATAATTGTTTTGAAGAATATCGTTTCATTTCTATAATTAATGAAACTCTGCTAAGCACGAGCTAGCAGAGTGTAGGAGTCGCCTCTGTATATATATATATATATAATATATATATATTATATATATAAATATATATATATATATATATATATATATATATATATAATATATATTATATATATATATTTTGAAAGTCGCCTCCCCATGTTTTTCTTCACGACGCCGCCACTGATAATATATAAATATATATATATATATATATATATATACTATTATATTATATATATATATATATTTATATATATAATATTATATATATATACTAGTATATATATATATATTGTAGTACACGTCTTCCTCTAATTATATAACTATTGATTATATGTTGATATATGGCATTTCGAGTGTTGTGACGATTGACATCATTTTTGTGTTGAGTGATTCAAGTGTTAAGAGTTTTGAGGGTTTCTCCAAAAATAGACAGAAGGACAGTTCAAGCAAGGTACATTGTATACGCCTCCTCGGGATTCCTGTTTGGAATAGATGTTGTTAAATATGTAGTTGTATAGTTTTTGTAATGGTCAAACAGCTGACTTAAGGCAGGATAATTTGTACCAACCTTGTGTACCAATTCGCTTTTAAATGAATGAGGGAGTTTCTTATAAATAATATTACTCAATAAGAGTTAGGATGGGGGCTGGCCTTTGAGTACTCAGCAATTATGGGAGGAGAAGACCGGGGACTTTATAGGCTGACTTTCAAATGAAAAGAGAGAACCGTGGATGGCCTAGTGGATAGAGCGCCCGGTTACTGTTAAACTCAGCGACGCGGAGTCCAGTGTTCGAATCCAGCTGATGGAGAGTAAAATCTCCTTTGACTCATTTTGTATGTCTGGTTTAAAGTTAGGACAATTGTACTGATAAGATGTAGGCCCTAGTATAATTGAAATATTTAAATTTAGACTTTAGTATAAGATTGATCATCAATTGTTAGCCTTAGTATAGGCCAAGTTAGCTGATGGTTAAAGTTAAGCATATTTAAAGTAGGTTTTTAATGGCCAATTCATTCGTTATTCTTAAAATTAATTGGCTAGAGCTAACTAACCTAATATTTTTGAAAATATAAAATAATTTTTTCCGAAATTTATTCTATAAAAAAATATAATAATGAAAAATAAGATGTTAAGCATACCTAATTGTTGTTGGCTTTGCTTAAACTTAGACTCACCGAAGCTTTACCCTGGCCCATATATCATCTCCAATAAGTGACAGTTTCCTTCAACAAAACAGCTTGGAATCATGAAATAGAAATAGATAGAAGAACGAATCTTCCAAAAATAATATTTCTTGGTAAATTAAAGCTACTTAAAGACTTTAATATTATAATAGTAGTTTGTTGTAGTAATATTTTAACACAATTTAACAAAATAATAATATTGTAATTCAGCATATATACCATCCAAGTTAGAGCCTTTCGAAACTGACCGTTCGAAAATATTTTAACGAAGTTAAGAAAGAGTGTATGCTTGAGAAATTAATCTCATTTAAATAGAATTCGTTTGGTCAATCAGCGCCGCTTTTTGGCACTAATAACAGTATTTACTTCCGCATAACTAATCTGTTTTGTTATTTTATCAATTAACTCTAAATTTTAGTGTTATTTATCAAAATGTATTCTTTTCCACTGGGAAGTCTAGTTGGTGTAGTAGAGGGCTTGTAGTTATGTCTTCTGCTTGTTCCTCCACTGCACATGTAGCAGTGGATGCTTGTTCTTTGGTAGCTTTTGTATTAGGTTTCGTTTATACGTTGACTTGCCTAAGTATCTACAGGTATTCGGGATTATACCTTTTCCTGTTGAAGCTGACTTCTTCACCAACAAGAGGCTATATGGTTACGATTTAATTGGTATTTCAAGGCTAATGAACCTTTAGCATATGTTGTTAAAACTGAACAATAAAAGTATAAAAAATGTATTTTTTATGTTTAAAAACAAAATAGATTTATAACGATATAAATGCTACCCCAGAATTCGTTTTCTTTAACTCACTTACTTTTATAATAAAAATATTTTTTATTGATCACTATTCTAAACATTTATTTTTGAACACATCTGGACATGATATGAACATTATATAAGCCATATATTATTATGGTAAGAGTACTATGTAATACTTCACGCCCGAAAAGTGGAGCGCATTTTTACACTAAATTAATTTTAAACAGTGTATATACTTAAATAGTCACTTAAAATGCACTGTTGTTCTTGCTGCTCAGATGAGGTGGTCTTCATTGAAGGCGAATCATCATCCGATTGAGGAACCATCCGTGAAGGCAAATTACCAGCCGGTGGAGGAACATCTGTGAAGTCGAATTACCAGTCGATTGAGGAAACTTTGCAGAAAGATATGAAGTCATGTTGATCTTTCTGGTGCGATTTTGAAGTAAGTGTGAATCACTAAGAAGAATACAGTTTGAATGAGGATAGCACAGTGACAAACGTAGTTCACGGTATAGAAGAGGAATCACTGCCCCGACTAGTGTCAGATATAACACCACTACATCCAATATTAAGCACGCATATACTTGAAAATAATATGATTCTTCTCATTCTTCCAAGATAAACAACGTATATAATTTTATATTATATATAATATATATATATTATATAATAATATATATTATATATATATATATATAATATATATATTATATATATATATAATATATATTATATATATATAACTAACTATATATATATATATATATACTATAGTATATATATATTGATATATATATATATTATTATATATATATATATAATATATTATAATATAACTATTATATCTAATATTTATATATATAAATATAAATATATATATATTATATATTTATATATATATATATATAGTATATATTATATTTTTTTGCTTTTTTTTTTTTACAAAAATTCTCATCTCATGGCATATCCCTATTCAAGGAGGGGAGAACCTTCTCTAGGTAATTTCTACCTAGGATCCGAACTAGAACGAACCCACGACCTTTGCCATGCGACTCCGTCGCTCTACCGTTAGAGCCCGGTAGCGGCAATATATATATATATTATATATAATTATATATATATATATATAATATATATATATATATATATATATATATAACCTCACTATATATATAGATATATATATATATATTATATATTATTATATATATATATATATATATTATATATATATATTATATATATATATATATATATTATATATATATATTATATATATATATATATATATATATATATATATAATATTATTATATAATATATATATATATATATAATATATATATGGTACAGTGTATGTCGGTCTGCCAAATATATACTGATGGTGAAACATTTCTTCCGGTTATCCATCCATATATAGTATCTGTGATATGAGGTGACAATTGATGTAAACGTAATACTATACATGGACGAATCTTTCTTCTATTTAACCAGAGAGCCGAAGGGAGAATAAATGGAAGTTAATGTGAAGATGTAATCTGCGAGCTCTTCCGTTAGAGAGGTAGTTAAGTTATCAGTTGTGTCGACAGAAATAGTTCACGTTAAACTGAGACTTGTAGGCCTGTGTATTAACTGTGTTGTCTGCATGTTCCTGTCTCCAACCGATCTGCGTGTTACTTGAAGTTTCTTCGTCATTATGACATTCAAATTGTTACAAGTGTCGACGGAAATAGCCATGTTAAACTGAAGTTGGGAATCCTGGGATTACGGTATGAATTGTTCCCGTCTTCAACAGGTCTGCATGTTGCTTGAAGATTTTCGTGAGTGTGACATCTTTGAAATTTTGATAGAGCGATGACGAATCATCTATGTTAAACTGAGTCTGGTAACTGGCATTAACAGGGTCGACTATATTGGTTCGCTTCTTCACTGGTCTGCATAGCTTGAATTTTTCTCTTTGAGTGGTTCTGCTGCTGGGACTGTTGCGGTTTGTTGTTCGTTATCCTTTCCCAAGGAAACCAGTTATTGTAGAAGTAGTAGTTCGTCGGCATTCTCTTCTTGAATTTTCCGTTTATCTGTGACGAGAATGTCTTCTTGTAGAGTGTTTAGAACTTTCGAAGATCTTGAGAAAAGGTTCCTGAAGGAGATGATTATTATTTTGCCTTCTGCTAAGGGATGTGGTGTTCTAATGACATTCTTCTGAGAAGTGTTCTTCTTCTGAGTCTTTGAGAGGGTGTTCGGACTGCGGTTCACCAATTCTGTTGATGGAGTGTTGGGCGATCTGTCTCTTCTTTCCTCTTCCTCACGGCAGGTCCTAGTTGTGTAGTAGAGGGTGTGTAGATTATCACAGGTAATCGGGATTACAACTCCATGTGAAGCCGTCCTCTTTCCCAATAAAGAGGATTCTATGTTACGCTTTGATTGTCCTTCGAGAGCTAATGAACCTCCAACTTTAATTGTTTATAACCTTTTTAATAGTTTATTTCTTTATAGTAAGTTTAAAGACACCTTTTGTTTTGGTGTCTTGATATTTAAATTTAGTCTTTGATATATTTCAAATATGTCGCTGACTTGACTCACGCTAGATAAAATTTTTTACGTTTTTATGTATCCTTAAACGTCTCACTGAACGCAGTAGCCGAGTTAACGTTCTTCATTTTAAACTAAACATAAATCTTATTTTAAAAGAGCCCGACACAGAAAAAGAACCGCCAAGAATGTATTTTATAATATGTCCAAGAAATAAAATTATTTACAATATTAAAACATTTTAGATAGGTAAACATTGTTAAACAATTATTATTATCATAAAAACAACATAGAAAAAACTAAATAAATAAAAGTTTATAAAAAATGTATTTTGTTTTTAAAACAATATAAGTATATAAACTATAGTTATAAATGCACATTAAGAATTCGTTTTCCTTTAATTCACTGTGTTTTTAAAATTATATATAATATACATATATTATATATATATATATATATATATATATATACTATATAAATATAATATATATATATATATATTATATATGATATATAATATATTTTTAGTCATTATTCTAAACATTATTTTTGAACACTCATGAAATTATAAAAACATATATAATAATAAGGAGTATTATTATATATATATATATATATATATTCTCTCTTTT
>JABUQX010085071.1:52500-72500 GCA_015478945.1 Trachelipus rathkii | reverse complement strand
TCCAAGCTCTTGCGTCGACGACATTCCATGTCTTCTTAATGAGTCTTCCACCGAGCTTTCCCATCCCTTCCTAGGTCTTCCTCTTGGTCGCGTTCCCTCCGCGGTCTCCACTTCCATCTCTTCTTGGCCACTCTCCCCTCTTGCATCCTCTCCAGGTGTCCCTATCAACTCAATCTGGCTACAACCATCTTATTCAATATAGCCTTCACTCCATTCTTTTTCTTTCGTTTCTCTGTCTGTCTCTTCTAGTTTTTCTCATTATCGCTCTAAAAACATACATCTCTGCCGACTGCATTCTACTATCCTCTCTTGTGGTCGTACTCCATGTCTCTGCTCCATATAGTAAAATCGGTGTTAACACACCTTCAAATATCACTCTTTTCACCTCCACACTCATTTGTCTATCTTTCAGTATGGGATACACTACTATTACAGCTCCTCCATACCAGAGCTATCCTGGTTTTTAGACTTTTGTGCATTTCCTCTCTCTCCTTCTTCCAAATACTCACACAAATATGCCTTACATTTCTTTCTCACCATCTTTTATCTCAGTCCCCCTCCACCTCTTTTTTCATCTTCCTTCTTCTTCTCTACTGACCACCATGATCTCCAAATTCTTCTGTGTCCATGGGCCGCCGGCCTCTTAATCCTATTCGCAGCTATATCACTACCTCTCTCAACCTGTCTCCCTCTTCGTCCCTGCACGCCAAGTCATCCTCATATGCCAAAATATCACCATCCAAATCTCCAATATTCTCTCTTACCTCCTTTATCACTGCATCCAGATACGATGTAAACAAAATTGGTGACAACACGCTTCCTTGTTTAACCACTGTTCTCACCTCAAATCATTCCTTATTCTCATATTCTGTTCTTACATTATATTTACTATTGCTATACAAACTCTCCAGAGCTCCTCTCAACTTCCTACCCACTGCATATTCTCTTCCCAGCACTCTCCACAGTCTCTCTCTAGGCACTGAATCGAAAGCATTCTTCAGACCTATGAAAGCTATATATGTCGTTTGTTGTATTCCCATATATTTTCCAACGTAATTCTCAGAGCGAACAAGAGATCCGTCGTGCTTCTGTTCTTCTTATATCCGTGCTGCTCTTCCTCCAGTTTGGGCTCTACTACCATTCTCAACCTTTTCTCTATAGTGTTCTCTCATATGTTTCTACCAAGTGGTTCAACAAGGAAATTCCCCTGTAGTTTTTACAGTTTCCTGTATCTCCTTTTCCCTTAAATATTGACATTATAATTGACTTTCCCATCCTTCTAGTACTTCGCTCTCGTTCCAACACCAATTAAACAGTTTCAAAATTACTTCTTTCATTTTCTCTCCTTCCTCTTTTATCAATTATATGGGTATCCCATCTTCCCCCGGTGCCTTACCGTTTTTCATCGCTTTCAGAGCCACCTCTAATTCTTTCATAGTGATATCCCCCCTCCTCATTTTCTTCCCCCTTCTAGCATCTCTTCTCCCCCGTTCTCCTCCTGTTCATTCACATTTAGCAGTTCTCTGAAGTACTCCGTCCAACTTGTGTCTATTGATCTCACCAAAACTTCTCCTTCTTTATTCTTGATGTTGCACACTTTCCTCTTTGATCCTCTATATGCTTTTGCCAATCTAAAAATCTTCTTCCTTTCTGCCCTCCCATCTTCCATCATTTCTTCCGCCTCTCCCTTTGCAGACTCTTCTTTTACTTTTCTCTTCAGTCTCTCTGCCTCATTTTTTGCATCCACATACTGAGCCCTTGTTTATGCAGTCCTATTTTTCAGCCACCTTCTAATCAATACTGTTTTCCTCTTTATTGTCCTCCTTCACTTCTTCTTCGTCTCTCTTCCTCTTGAATTCTTTCGTTCCTCCTTCCCATCTTTTGCCTAGGGTCTGCTCTGTTACACTTCTTACCGTTTTTCGTATCTCCTCCAACTCTTCGGCTCCTTCTAATTGTTCTAAGTCAACACTTATTTTTCCAATATATTCCCTCTTCTTGCCACACTCCTTCAGTGATTCCACTTTAATCACATTTCTCTTTTCTTTATTCTGCAGCTTTTCTGCCTTCACCACCAGGTCCGTCACCAACAATCTATGATCCGAATCCATTGTTACTCCAGGTATTACTTTAACATTCCTTATTATCCTACTATCAGACGATATTATAGAGTCTATAATAGATCTCTGGTCGAATTATCCTGTGATATTTTTCCATCTATACCTTGTGAACCTATGTGAGTCCCTCTGTTGGAAAAAACCATTCATGATCTTCATTCCCTTCCTCAGACAGAAATCTATCAACATCTCTCCTTCAATATTCCTTATCTCCTCTCCATACTGTTCTACCATTCTCTCCACCTCGTCTCTTCTCCTTCCCACTCTTGCATTGAAATCTCCAATCAGCAACAATACATCCTCCTCTCTTCTTCCGTCCTCCACCTTCTCCTCCAACATTTCCATGAACTGTCTCTTTTTCTATTCCGGGTGCCCCTGTTGCGGCAAAATAGACCTGATAGAAGTGGTATTTCTTTCCCTTGATTTTAAAGGTGCATCTTATAAGTCTTTCTTGTATGACTTCTATAGTCTGTATGAACGGTGACATCTTCGGCCATACTATGAAGCCTACTCCATGCTTTCTGATACCTTCCTCTACCCCTTTATATATCAATAATAATAATAATAATAATAATAATAATAATAATAATAATAATAATAATAATAATAATAATAATAATAATAATAATAATAATAATAATAATAATAATAATAATAATTAACATTTTTGAATAATAATAATAATAATAATAATAATAATAATAATAATAATAATAATAATAATAATAATAATTAACATTTTTGAATAATAATTATATTATTATTATTATTATTATTATTATTATTATTATTATTATTATTATTATTATTATTATTATTATTATTATTATTATTATTATTATTATTATTATTATTATTATTATTATTATTATTATTATTATTATTATTACAAAGCCCAATGAGTGATCTAAGGTAAATGTTGACTTAATCATTAAAGTTCAAATCAATTCTATGTCTATTGTCACTTATTCCAAGTCAAGAAAGGAGGGGGTTAGAAAAATGGGGGACAGAGTAATATTAAATACACATTTTTTTGGATTTGTATCCCCCCCCTTCTCACATCTTAGCCCCCATTTTCTTTATTTGTGTTAGATATTTATTATAGATTGGTTTTATTGTGTATTTTATAGACCATGGTTTTGTATTATAGACCATGGTTTAGAGGAAGGTTTAGATGATTGAGATGATTAATTGAATAGGGGGGGGGAATAGTAGTGATGGGGAGTGGGAGAAAGGCAGGGAATGAAGAGAAGGAGGGGAAGGTCAGGTCAGGTCAGAAGGTCAGGGTTGTTCAGTAGTTCATATTTTAATATATGTTTTCACTAATTTTTTGAAAATTCTTCTTTTGAGTTAAGAATTTCTTGGACGCATGTTTAATACTTTGAGCTAGGGTTGGCCGACACACCAGGTGCTTCGCGGTGAGTGGTGCGGTGCGGTGCGGTGCTCAACACAAATCCAGTGTACCGTTGTGGTGCAATTTTTAAAATATAGAGCTGCGGAGCGCGGTGCGCATTGAAACATAGAGGTGCCGTGTGGTGCGGTGCGACAAAAATAACTTTTGGTGCGGTGCGGTGCGGTGCGGTGCGTAAAATTCCGGTGCTCGGCCAACACTACTTTGAGTGTTTAAATAAACACTGAAGTAAATGATTGATGTGGATCATTTGAATCAAGGTAGGGTCTTTGGGTGTAACCTTCAACCCAGGGGTATCACGGGCATGTCAAACTACCGCTACCGCTACCGTGGGTCAATCGGTAGAGTCGACAGAGTCGCATGGCAAGGGCCCGGGTTCGATCCCTAGTTCGGATCTTAGGTAGAAATTACCTAGAGAAGTTTCCCCTACTAGAATGGGGCTATGCCCGTGAAATGAGAACTTTTAATAAAATAAAAGAAAAATGTAGATTATAAATTCAATTTTCAGACACTAACGAAGTATCTTCATTTTTGATCTTGTAAAGTTGATGTGGATTTTTAATCTTATTATGTCAATCTTATTATTATCTTATTATCTTACTATCTTATTACGTCAATCTTATTATTATATTATCATCTTATTACGTCAATCTTATTATTATCTTATTACGTCAATCTTATTATTATCTTATTACGTTAATCTTATTATTATATTATTATCTTATTATTATTTTATTACGTCAATATTATTATTATTATCTTATTATTATCTTATTACATCAATCTTATTATTATCTTATTATTATCTTATTACGTCAATTTTATTATTATCTTATTATTACGTCAATCTTATTATTATCTTATTAAGTCAATCTTATTATTATATTATTACGTCAATCTTATTATCTTATTATTATCTTATTATTATTTTATTTAGTCAATCTTATTATTACATTATTATCTTTTTATTATCTTATTACGTCAATCTTATTATTATTATCTTATTACGTCAAGCTTATTATTATATTGTTATCTTTTTATTATCCTATTACGTCAATCTTATTATTATCTTATTATTATCTTATTACGTCAATCTTATTATTATCTTATTACGTCAATCTTATTATTATCTTATTATCTTATTACGTCAATATATATCAATCATGAAGGTTTCTTAAAATATATATTATAAGGAGGTTGATGCTTTATCAAGACCTGAAGGAGAGTCAGGGAGAGAGAAAAAGAGAGTCGACGATAATAATAATAATAATAATAATAATAATAATAATAATAATAATAATAATAATAATAATAATAATAATAATAATAATAATAATAATAATAATAATAATAATAATAATAATAATAATAATAATAATAATAATAATAATAATCATAATAATCATAATAATCATAATAATAATAAAAATAATAATAATAATAATAATAATAATAATAATATGGTTACACACACACACACACACACACACACACACACAGCGACAATAATAATAATAATAATAATAATAATAATAATAATAATAATAATAATAATAATAATAAAATCAAAAATACTTTATTCTCTCCATGGTATTTACTACACACAGTAGTACTTACCTTTAAAAAAAAATTGGTAAATTAATATTAAAAAAAAATACAGTTACGAAAAATGGGCTTCTGAGGGCCATGTTTAAGACCAATACCAAGACCAGACTTTTCAAGACGAGTGAAACCAGCCCAGAAATATTATGCATGCTTCATAGTCCATACAACAGAAGGGCAGAAGACTTTCGTTAACACAGAGTCCAACAGTGATAAGATGAAGAAGTTTTGAAGGTGTTTCCTCAGAACATCGAACCTCATAGAAACTTATCTAGTTTTCTAGCCAGCTGATGGTTTGGATGAATTTAAAAATAAAAACAATATTGTGGGAAAAATGTCATCAACATATGAATGGAATGGTGATAAATAATAGGCAGATAGACTTTAACTACAAATATAAAAAGGTCAGGGATAGATTATGTCCTTGAGGAACAACAATATTAATTGACTTTAAGGATGAACAGTGGACTTCTACAGCAGCGGTTACGGAGCGTCAGAAAAACAAGTCACAGAGAATGATTCAAAAAAGAATGACAGAAAAACAAATCAGAGCTTTCTGTCATATATATATATATATATATGAGCAGCGTTGTTGTTGGCAGCAGCAGCATATATGCTGCTGCTATTAAGTTATTGCAGGTTATTGTTATATATATATATATATATATATATACATATATATATATATATATAGTATATATATATATATTATTATATATTGCTATTTTTATATATATAGTTGGCTATAAAAGCAGCAAAGCAAAGAAGAGTTGAAGCAAGGGAAGAGTTACAGCAGTGCCATGTTGGCTGGCTACATACATATGATCCACCTTGCGGTGTGGGATCGTATAGCAGCGTGCTGCTGCTGCTGGCCTTCGCCTCGCCGCGCGGCTGGTTATGTTGCTGGTTAGCTGGTTGTTGCTGTTAAGTTATGCATATACATACATATATATACTTACATATATATATATATGGAACGTGAAGAGTGATGGAGATATATATATATTAGTTGTGAAATATGTTGTTATTATATATGTTATTACATATATATATATATACAAGGTATGGTTTTATCCCAGCCTCAAAGGTAGAGCACTCTACAACAACGCGTTGTGAGGGGGTCCAGGCTCTGACATATAGAAAATCTAAAATATGAGCTATTCTCTACTAACTTTAGCTTCGTCACACTCAAACGTAAATGAATACTTTGGCAGCGTGCTTTGCCGCTACTGGTGCGCATCCACGGTAGGCTGGCCAGCCGGTCGAGTTCCCGTTAGCTCCTGTGTCTCCTGCTGACCTTCGAAGGGACTGACAGGACGTAAGTCCTTACTGGGGATGAAGGTTTATATATATATATATATACATATAGTTATAATGTATATATAGTGTTATTATTATTATGCAGTTATATATATATATATATATATATATATGTTATTGTTGCTATATATATATTATATATATACATATAACATATATATATATATGTAGCAGTGAAGGTATATATTACATATATATATATATATTGGTGCATATGGTTGTTTTTAGGGATGCTGGCTATATATATATATATATGCATATAAGATTTGTTGCTGTTGTTGTTATATATATTACAGCAGCTGAAGCGCAGTATGCTGGCTAAGGTTGGTTACTATATTACATTTCATACATATATATATATATAGTAGCATATATTGTTGTTAATTAACACAGCAGCATATATATATATATATATATATATATATATATATATATATATATATATATATATATATATATATATATATAAAGAATTCGAAATTTATTAGTACTTATTACCTACCAACACTACTTTGCAAAAAAAATTCTTCTTCATGTGAAGCGAAATGTACTTTTGATTTTTTTTTAATGTACTTAACGTTTTTTATAAATTGATTAACAAACCTCAAAATAATGACACACCATTTAACTAATGTAGAAATAGTGATTCGTACCGTTTTGTTTATAGGGTAATATATATATATATTAGTGATGGACATGACATCTGCATTCGCATTCGTGTTTGCAGGGAACATCTCGCAATTTGGGGCCTGACATCTGCATCTCGCATTCGTATCCGCCTTCCTTCATTTTAACGGCAATATCTGGTATCTGTATCTGGTGACCGTGTTCTCTTTTCACTTAATGGCATCTGCATCTGCATCTGCATCCGCATCCTCTTTGCAAATTGAGGATGTGAGATTTTCTTCATTTGATTAAATGCATATAAAAATAAATATTATTTGTCATCTTTATCATGGGGAGTTTATAGGAATAATAGTAATTTTGAATTTCTTTTCTACATATATCTAGCGTTGTTTCCTTATATAACTTATTAGAGCAGTAGAGAAGAGTTGGCTAAGGTGGTTGGTTATAAGGTTGCTATATATATATATATATATATATAGTGAGTATATATATATATTATGCGCGTATATATATATACATATGCTGGTTATTGCTGCCATATATATATTAGTTATCTATATATATATATACATATATTGTTATAGTATATATATATTATATATATATATATATTAATATATATATATATATATATATATTATTATTATATATATATATATATATATATATATATATATACATTTATATATATATATATATATACATATATATATATACATATACATATATATATACATATATATATAGCATATATATTATGCTGGTTATATATATATTCATAATAGCAGAGTGGTGTGTACGTGGGAAGCAAGAAATGAAGCGAGAGAGGAAGAGGAGGGCAAAGAAGGAGGTAGCCTATAGCTAACAATAAAGGAGCTGGTGGATGATATGAAGGAAAGCAAGAAGAAGATTTTTAGATTGGCAAGAACGTATAGAGAAGTGAAGAGTAGAGTATGTAATATCAAAGACAAAAATGGATAAACATTGGTAAGCCTAGAGGAAAACAAAAGGTGGATAGAGTACTGATGAGTTGTTGATGTGGAAGCAGTATTGGAAGAGTGAAGGGAGAGAGGGAGAGGTGGAGGAGAGAAACGTGGAGGGTGAAGAGGAGGAGGAGGTAATAAGGGAGGAGGAATTTGAGGAGGCGTTAAGGAAAATGCATGGAAAACCCTGGTGAGGATGGATAAATATTGAGTTGCCAGCGAGGGAGGAGAGGCTGGAAAGCTCCTTGATGCTGAGATTTCGGAACAGGTGTTGGGGGAGTAGAGTGCCGGAAGGTTGGGAAGGTCAAAAATAGTTCCCATTAAAAGTAAGGGGGACGCAGGAAATTGTAAAATTATAGAGGAATCTCACTAATGGATCCCATATGGCGAAGTTATATGAAAGAATATTGGAAAGAAAATTAAGATCAAAAAATAAGCCAAGAATGGGTGAAGAGCAGTATGGGTACAGAGGTGGTAGAAGTACTACAGATTTAATGTGTTTGCATTAAGAATGATACAGGAAAAGACATGGTAAACAATAAGAAGGCATATATCGCCTTCACTTGAAGAAAGCATTTGATTCTGTACCCAGAGAGAAGCTGTGGAGAGCTCTGGAGAGGGATTATGAAGTTGTAGGCAGACTGATAAAGGCAGTAAGAAGTACATACGAATAGCATAAGTAGGGTAAGAACAGGATATAAAAACGTGAGGAATGGTTTGAGTAAAAACTGAGTAAGGCAGGTAGTTAATGCTGATACTATTTATAGCGTATTGTATCGTCAGTCATATGAGGTGTAAAAGAGAGCTTAAGAAGAGACTGATTTTGATAATATCATGGTATATGCAGAGCCGCGAGATTTATGTGTTGGAGTGAGATGGTGAGAGGTTGAAGTAAATGGCGCTGTGTTTCGCAGAAAAGTTGAAAGAAACAGGATTGAATATGAATGTGGAGAAAACAGAAATAATGGTAGTAAGCAAGCAGGGAGGAGTTTATAGTGGAGGTAGAAGAAGGTAGAGAGATTAAAAATGTGGATAGATATAAATATCTAGGAAGCACATGGAAGAGAAGGGGTGTGTGCAAAAGAAATTACGAGTAGGATTGAGCAGTATGGCAGGACTGTAAGAGCAGTATACCCCATCTTGAAAGATAAATATATGAACAAAGAGGTGAAGAGAGCAATATATGTGGGAGTGTTGACGCCGATACTGTTGTATGGGGCGGAGACATGGAGCATGACAGGGAGAGAGGAGAGTAGAATTCAGACAGCGGAGATGATTGTGTTGAGGACAGTGATTGGAAAGACGAGAAGAGACAGAGTGAGAAACGAGACAGTGAGGGAGAGCGTGATGTGAAACCCATGATGAATAAAGTGGACGCATCCAGACTGAGATGGTGAAACAGTGTTGAATATGAATGTGGAGAAAACAGAAATAATGGTAGTAAGCAGGAAGGAGGAGGAGGAGGAGGAGGAGGAGGAGGAAGAGAGGAGGAGGAGGAGGAGGAGGAGGAGGAGGAGGGAGGAGGAGAGGAGGAGGAGGAGGAGAAGGAGTTGATAGTGGAGGTAGACGGTAGAGAGATTAAAAATGTGGATAGATATAAATATCTAGGAAGCACTTGGAAGAGAAAGAGGGTATGCAAAGGAAATTACGAGTAGGATTGAGCAGTATGGCAGGACTGTAAGAGCAGTATACCCATCTTGAAAGATAAATATATGAACAAAGAGGGGAAGAGAGCAATATACGAGGGAGTGTTGACGCCGATACTGTTGTATGGGGCGGAGAGCATGACAGGGAGAGAGGAGAGTAGAATTCAGACAGCGGAGATGAATGTGTTGAGGATAGTGATTGGAAAGACGAGAAGAGACAGAGTGAGAAACGAGACAGTGAGGGAGAGCGTGGGTGTGAAACCCATGATGAATAAAGTGGACGCATCCAGACTGAGATGGTGGGGACACCTGGAGAGGATCCAGGGAGAGAGAGAGTTGCCAGCAGAAGGTGGAGGTGGAGACCGGAGGGAGTGAGACCGAGGGGAAGACCGCAGAAGAGGTGGATAGACACAGTAGAGGATTCATTGAGGAGACACCAGATGCCTGCAATGGATGAGCTGATGGCGGATGGGATCTTGATGGATAGAACAAGATGAAAGCGGAGGTTGGCCCCACTGACAGGCTCCTAAGCCTAACTGGGAGAGGATGTAAGATGGTCATGGGGAAAGAAGGTATATATATATATATATATATATATATATATATATATATATATATATATATATATATATAATCATGTCGTGTCATGTCCATCACTAATATATATATATTATGGGTTAAGTTATATATATATATATTATTATATATTATATATATATATATATAAGGCGTTATATATATAGTTGTTATATAAGAAGCAAGGCGCTAAGGCTGGTTATTGTTATTATAAGCGAGCATATATTATTATATATAAGAAGAAGAAATATATATATATATATATATTGTTATATATATTTATATAAATATATATATATATATATATATATATATATATTATTTATATATATATTATATTATATATAAATATATATATATATATATATATATATATAATATATATATATATATATATATATATATATATATATATATATATATATATATAATTTTTAAATTCAAACTTCAAAGAGTAAACATTCAGCATCCGCATCCGCATCCGCATCCGCATCCTCATCTACTTTTAATTATCCGCATCCGCATCCGCATCCTCATCATTTTTAAGATCCAGCATCCGCATCCGCATCTCTGCATCCGCAAACAGTCACCCTTTGACATCCGGCCCATCACCAATACAGTACAGCAGCATAGCAGCGCAGCAAAGAAAGAAGTATATATATATATATATATATATATATATATATATATATATATATATATAGAAGGAGTTATATATAGTATATATATATATATATATATATATATATGTTATTTTTATATATATTAAGCTGGGTTGAATTTTGGTGGGATAACCAAACATGGTCAAATTGGTGCTCCTTGGCTTTCCTGTAGTGGGACAAAAAATCATTTTGCATTTACTCAATGTCTAGGGGGCCCAACTTTAGTTTTTTTAAAAAAGTTTTGACATCGATTTTTTCTATTTTTAATTTATGAATTTTATATACTTTGTTTTTACAATTTTGGTTTTATTACTAATTGAGAGCTATTTCTGTCTCATTTCAGATCCAGACTATTCGATCGACGTTTGAGATAAGTCCTGTGGGTGCAGTGTTTATTACTATTATTGCAAGACGTATCATGGCATGTGCAACAAGGCATAAAGACAGGCATGCAATATTCGGTTATCCACAACCACTTGTCGAAAATCAGCTACCACTGGCTGAGGATGTTTTTTAGAGCCTACAAGTTCCATCAAGTAGTCAACAAAGATGCCAGTGTTACTCATCTAGCAAAGTTAATGGCAACAGAAGTTAAAGGCATATCCAATAAAGCAGGCATTCCAACAATAGAATTTGAAAGTGTTATAGTGAAAGTGAAGAGACTAATAGTGAATGTCAATGATTTGGATGAAATATTCAAGAAATAAACAATCTTCTCTAACATATTAAGATAAAATAAAATCATTTTCTCGTCTCTTCGACATTAGCGCGTGCAAGTGTGTTCATAATGGTATAGTTGGAACGTAATCAATGTCAATGTCCCAATGAAAAGAAAATCCCTGTATTGGAATGGCAATTTTGGCTTGATCAAAACACTTCAAGACGCATGATAATAGGAAATGTGGACAAGGAAAGAACAGAGAAAAACATGAAACTTCAGGAAAGGAAAAGGAAACGGTTGACATTTGAAAGTAAGATGAGACACAAAGATACGTAAAAATGTGTAAGTTCAGTTGAAATTATCAGGCAGTGAGAGTGATGTGCTAGAAGAATCATTTTTCTTAGAATCAGAAGAAATGGAAGAATGTCACCCTCAAAATAGAAACCAGTATCCTGAGCTGTGAAAAGCATTAGAGAGGACAAATGTGAGTACCAATAGAGATGCATGTCTCATAGTTAATGCCCTCAAGGACCTCGGACTTCTGTCACCAAAAACGTTGTTGATCCAAGTAAGCTACAACGCCAAAGAAAATACCGGAGAGACAAACAGTCAGAGAAGCATTTGCTGCAAACACAGAGGTATAGTCTGCATTGGTTTCGATGGAAAATAGATGAAACACTTGTCGATACTTGAGGTGTGCGTAGAAAAGTTAGAGAAGAACATTACGTGCTAGTGTCATTTCCAGATGCATGTTACATCGATCACGTTAGTCCTAACTCAGGAAGATCTTGAGATGTATTTAATGAAATTCTGGGTATTATTGAACGAACAAGATCTACAGAGATTTTAAGAGCAGTGATTTGCGATGGAACTCCTGTGAACACGGGTAACAAGAATGGAATAATCACACTGTTGAGTTACATCTTAAAAGACCACTTCAATGGCTCATATGCATGTTGCATTTTAAAGAACTGCCACTCAGGAAGTTATTTAGTGTTGTTGATGGGAAGACAACTGGCCCATCGTCACATGAAGGACCTATAACCAAACTGCTCTCATTTGATCCTCAGACCAAACCCATCATTAATTTTCAACCAATTCAGGCTCTGTAGTTGATGTTCCTGAAACAGTTACGAAAGATCCAAGTTCTGACCAGCTGTATTTACTAAAAATCTGTTTATTAATTCGCAAGGGGTACAAAATGAAGATCATAATAATATGCGGTATTTGAAAACTGCACAGCCGGGTGCCTTAAGCCATGCAAGGTGGCTAGCTAAAGCTAACAGACTGCTTCGATTGTACGTTTCAACAGAATCCACATCTGATGATCTGAGGCGTTTGGTACGATTCGTACTGAACTTCTATGCCCCCATATGGTTCTATATCCGCTCCCATCCCTTCTGTCAAGATGGTGCAAAGAATTTTCAACTTTATGGTATCACAGTATCAAAAACTTTCTCCTGAGGATCAAAACATCATTTCTCCAGTGCTCCTAAACAACTCCTATTTTTGTCATCCAGAAAACTCTTTGCTAGCTAGCTGGTGTTGCAGATGAACGGAAACAATAAGAAGATTTTCATGTCAACAAATTCTTCAATCAAGAAAGAAAATTTCCTCCACCAATGTGCAAGTTCGCTGCTTTGATAAAAGGCAGCTAAACGTCAATCTCAACGCCACTTCCTACATGGAACTGATAGACTGGGGGAGTACTCCCATCACCCCCCCCACCTCTTCTTGATGATATTAGTGATGATATTTTTGGTTAGTAATCAACAAATTCTCCTACCAAAGTATCCGTGTCATGGTCGATGTTGAAAGAAATGTCAAAGATGTTTCCGCTGTTTCTAGTAGGGTCGTTGGTCATACAAACCAAACATTCTCGAATCGAAATACCTTCAGTACAGACAAAATCTGATTTTCTATGAGATTTTGTACTAGCAGGTTGCTTAGCATGTAAGAATGTAAGGATATTTCTATACTGTATATCTGGCTATATATATATATATATATATAGCAGTTAGCAAGAAGAAGAAGAGCAGTTGAAAGCAGTGCAGATATAGCGGGCATATAAGGCGTTGGGTTGCTGCTAAGGTTGGGTTATTGTTGGAAGGCTATATAAGGTTACATATGGTTTGCTGGTTGGTTACTGGTGCAGCAGGTGAAGATATGGTTGGCTGTTGCTGGCTAAGGCTGGCTGGCTATGCTGGCTAAGGCTAGTTGGCTGGTTGTACTGGCTATTGCTATGCTGGTTGGCTGGGCTGCAGGCAGCTAGCAGCAGCAGGTGCTATTGCTGGTTGCATGGGCTGGCTAAGGCATATATATAGTTGCTGTTGTTAGCATGTTATATAGCATGTTGCTATTACATATATTAAGGTTGATATATATCTTTGTTTCTTTAAATAAAAGATTCAAGGTGTGCTGGGGCATGAAAACAAATCTTGAAGAACTTACTTTTAACACATTTCAGTTTGTATCTGAAGTGAGCACCAAAATAAAGTTGTTTCAAATCTGCACTACAACTTTTGTATGTTTTCAACCCGGCTTAATATAAGGCAGCAGCAGCAGCAGCATATATATATATATATATATATATATATATATATATATATATATATATATATATATATATATAAAAGGTGTTCTAGAGGTCAAGTAACATATAGGTTTTCGACGAAAAGATGAATATTACTAGATAATACCTTATTTAATCAAAACAGATGCTGTATAAAGTGACTCCTGGGACACCCTGTATATATATATATATAGTATATATAGAAAGAGAGAGAGAGAGTATATATATATATATATATATATATATATATATATATATTGCGAAAGCCGGAAGGAATAATTCGCAATCCCTTCCCCCTTCACTACTTAATATGACTGTAAGTAACTCTTGTTTCAGACGAAAAGTACAATGGCGATATTCTCTATATCACTGAGTATATTGGACAAAACACTAAACATTGAAGTGGTAGGGAGTGAGTGGTCCACCATTGGAGTGGTAGGGAATGGTCCACCTCTACCTAACACTCCATATGATCGATATAACCTGTGGAAGTAATATATCATCGCTCTTATAGTACCTTCGTCCTACTCATAATAAGGAATGTATGTATGCATGACTTACATAACATATGTGTTATAGATCTTTTACATTATATGAGTCATATATATATATATATATTATATAAGTAGATAGAGAAGAAAGAATATATATATGCAATATATATATATATATTATTATATATATATATATAAGATATATATATATATATATATATATATATATATATATATATATATATATATATATATATATATATATATATATATATATATAGTAGCACCACACAAAAATATCTATACAATTATATATAAGGTTATATATATATATATATAAGGCTAGCTATATAAGGCTTTATTAATATTTTTTACATTATATATATATATATATATATATATATATATATATGTTATATATAGTTATGTTCCAGCCCAAACCAACACTTTATATGATCTGTAAAAGTGATTTTTCGTTGCTCCTTTGGTCACTGTGTAATATCCTTAATAAGAATGTATGCCAACATGACTCATGCACCATACAAGTCAGGTATATGTGTGTTTATGTTACTATCCAACATAACACTCCATATAATCTGAGGAAGTTACTTTTCATCGACTCTTGTGGTCCCTACGTCTACATTTAATAAGAAATGTATGCCTACATGACTTATGCACCATTAAGCCAGGTATCTGTGTTTATGTTCCAACCCAACATAACACTGTATATGATCTGCGGAAGTGGCCATTCATCGACTCTTGTAGTCCCTTCGTCCTATTTTCAATAAGGAATGTATGCGTACATGACTCATGCAAAAATATGTCAGGTATGTGTGTTTATATACCAACCCAACTTAACGCTCCATATGATCTGCGAAAGTGACCTTTCATCGATTCATGTGGTACCTTAGTTCTACTTTTAATAAGAAATGTATGCATACATGACACGTGCTCCATATAAGGCAGATATGTTTGTTTATGTTACAGTCCAACATAACACCCCCATATGATCTGTCGAAGTGGAGTGGCCTCTCATCGACCCATGTGGCTCCTTCGCTCTACTTTTAAAAAGAAATGTAAGCATAAATGACTCATGCATCATATGAGTCATGTATGTGTGTTTATGCCTAATATATCTTTACAAAATCAATAGAAGAAAGTGAAGAGTGATAAAGGCAAAAAGAAGGCTTATAAATTGTTCAATTTCTTTGATGTCCAACTTTTAGTACGCTTTTCTCCCTTACAAACAAGCGTAAAAAGAAAAAAAAAAGAAACATGAACACATGTTTTTGTTTTCATCTATGCGTACATAGTCACCCATAATATACCGTATACATTCATATATTATGAATGTATGTACGAATGTGTGAATGCATATAATTTTTCACTTGGTTGTGATATATGTTTTGAATTATTGGTGCATTTTAAGATTTTGGTTCGTCGTTGTCGCGCTCTGAGCTGATACATTTTATGAAAGGAGAGAGAGAGAGAGAGAGAGAGAGAGAGAGAGAGAGAGAGAGAGAGAGAGAGAGAGAGAGAGAGAGAGAGAGAGAGAAAGGGAAGGAGACTCAAGTAGAGGAATGGAGAGAATTAGTTAAAAAATAAACGAAAGCGGATAATTAAAATATAAAAAAGAGTATGAAAGAAAGCTAGAGAGAGAGAGAGAGAGAGAGAGAGAGAGAGAGAGAGAGAGAGAGAGAGAGAGAGAGAGAGAGAGAGAGAGAGAGAGAGAGAGAGGAGAGGAGAGGAGAGAGGAGAGAGGAGAGAGGAGAGAGAGAGAGAGAGAGAGAGAGAGAGAGAGAGAGAGAGAGAGAGAGAGAGAGAGAGAGAGAGAGAGAGAGAGAGAGAGAGAGAGAGAAAGAAGAGTGAAAAAAATGGAGAAAGAGGAGGAGAGTGAAGCAGAATAAGGAGAAGAAAATAACAGAAAAGAAGGAAGAAAATGAAGCAACAAAAACAAGAAATCTGAAAAATACCAAAAGAACAAAGAACAATGATAAAGAAAAAGCCACAAACAATGTTAGATAAGGAGAAATGTTGAAAGATAGAAAAAGAAACGAGAAAGTGAAAAAAAGAGAGAAACAACAAAGAGTAAGTATATATATATATATATATATATATATATTATATGTTTATATATACGATATTATACAAGTTTATATATTATATATATTATATATGAAATATATATATGTATGTATTACTGCTGGTTGCCATATTATTATATTATGTTGGTTATTATTTGGTATATATATATATATATACAAGGTTATTATTGTTAGATATATATATATATAAAGAAGTATATATATACATATATATTAGATATATATTGTTATTACAATATTATTATATTATACATATATGAAATGGTTTATATGTTCCAAATCCAACCAGCTTCAAAAACGCATGAAAGCGTTGGCTAATGAACTGTAAACGTTGAGTTATGAACTGAAAACGTTGGCTTATGAACTGTAAACGTTGGGTTATGAACTGAAAACATTGGGTTATGAACTGAAAACATTAGGTTATGAGCTAGAAGCATTGGGCTATGAACTGAAAACGTTGGGTTATAAACTGAAAACGTTGGGTTATGAACTGAAAACGTTGGGTTATGAACTGAAAACGTTGGGTTATGAACTGAAAACATTGGGTTATAAACTGAAAACTTTGGGTTATGAGCTAGAAACGTTGGGCTATGAACTGAAAACGTTGGGTTATAAACTGAAAACGTTGAGTTATGAACTGAAAACGTTGGTTTATGAACTGAAAACATTGGGTTATGAACTGAAAACGCTTGGTTATGAACTGAAAACGAAGGATTATGAACTGAAAACGTCGGATTATGAACTGAAAACGTTGAGTTATGAACTGAAAACGTTGGGTTATGAACTGTAAACGTTGGGTTATGAAATGAAAACGTTGGGTTATGAACTGAAAACGTTAGGTTATAAGCTAGAAACGTTGGGCTATGAACTGAAAACGTTGGGTTATAAACTGAAAACGTTGGGTTATGAACTGTAAACGTTGGGTTATGAAATTAAAACGTTGGGTTATGAACTGAAAACGTTAGGTTATAAGCTAGAAACGTTGGGCTATGAACTGAAAACGTTGGGTTTTAACTGAAAACGTTGGGTTATGAACTGAAAACGTTGGGTTATGAACTGAAAACGTTGGGTTATGAACTGAAAACATTGGGTTGTAAACTGAAAATGTTGGGTTATGAGCTAGAATCGTTGGGCTATGAACTGAAAACGTTGGATTATAAACTGAAAACGTTGGGTTATGAACTGAAAACGTTGGTTTATGAACTAAAAACATTGGGTTATGAACTGAAAACGTTGGGTTATAAACTGAAAACGTTGGGTTATGAACTGAAAACGTTGGGTTATGAACTGGAAACATTGGGTTATGAACTGAAAACGTTCGGTTATGATTTAAAAACGTTGGGTTATGAACTGAAAACATTGGGTTATGAACTGAAAACGTTGGGTTATGAGCTAGAAACTTTGGGCTATGTACTGAAAACGTTGGGTTATAAACTGAAAACGTTGGTTTATGAACTGAAAACGTTGGGTTATGAACTGTAAACGTTGGGTTATGAAATTAAAACGTTGGGTTATGAACTGAAAACGTCAGGTTATAAGCTACAAACGTTGGGCTATGAACTGAAAACGTTGGGTTATAAACTGAAAACGTTGGGTTATGAACTGAAAACGTTGGGTTATGAACTGAAAACATTGGGTTGTAAACTGAAAATGTTGGGTTATGAGCTAGAAACGTTGGGCTATGAACTGAAAACGTTGGATTATAAACTGAAAACGTTGGGTTATGAACTGAAAACGTTGGTTTATGAACTAAAAACATTTGGTTATGAACTGAAAACGTTGGGTTATAAACTGAAAACGTTGGGTTATGAACTTAAAACGTTGGGTTATGAACTGGAAACATTGGGTTATGAACTGAAAACGTTCGGTTATGATTTAAAAACGTTGGGTTATGAACTGAAAACATTGGGTTATGAACTGAAAACGTTGGGTTATGAGCTAGAAACTTTGGGCTATGTACTGAAAACGTTGGGTTATAAACTGAAAACGTTGGTTTATGAACTGAAAACGTTGGGTTAAGAACTGAAAACGTTGGGTTATGAACTGAAAACGTCGGGTTATGAACTGAAAACGTCGGGTTATGAACTGTCTGATTCATTCAAAAACCCAGGATGACTGCAAAACTTGAGTGGGAATATAGCCCGTTTCGGTGCAGCTGGATTTATGAGTTCTATCTGAAGAGAAAGAAAATTAATTGGAGACTCCATACCTGAGAGAATCACATATTCAGATATAGTATACGAATTTAAGTCAGATAAAGTTCAATTAGTGACTCCGATCTGAATTCTCATATCGATTTGCAATGAAAGATATTTGCATGAATATATCTCGAATAAAAAAAACTCACCAACCCCCCCGGTAGGACTAACGCCCTGTCAGGTGGACCCAACGAGAAAGGTCCTTGGGTAGCTTGGGCCTAACGGCAAATCCGCTGACTGGCCAGGACCATCGCGGTAGCCGGAGATTTACCCATTAACAGTAAGCACACTACCATTGTACTCATTAACGTCTGAGTGGGACGAAGAGATAGTAGAGAATAACTCACATTCTTTTGCTCCAACCCAGTTTCGAACCTTGGCCCCCTCGCTTGCTAGGCGAGTGCTCTACCACTGAGTTAGGAGCGCCCTCATCTCGAATAATGAAGATGAAATGTATTAATTCATCAGCATAAGTAAACCGCATAGTTAAACTTATTGTCACAGAGACTAAGATGGAAATGAGTTTACGGTAAACTTCCTGTAGATATTGGCTGAAAGTCGTTGTGAATAAACATAAGGATCTTTCAGACAGCCACCTATCAGCCCACGCCACCCATCGACCCAGATGTGCATTTGGTGTAAAACCTTAATTGTACCATTATTATTATTATTATTATTATTATTATTATTATTATTATTATTATTATTATTATTATTTATTATTATTATTTATTATTATTATTATTATTTATTATTATTATTATATTATTTTATTATTATATATTTATTATTATTATTATTATTATTATTATTATTATTATTATTATTATTATTATTATTATTATTATTATTATTATTATTATTATTATTATTATTATTATTATTATTATTATTATTATTATTATTATTATTATTATTATTATTTTTGAATTGAGATTAATATTAATTCTTTACGTC
Source organism: Trachelipus rathkii (assembly GCA_015478945.1). Taxonomy (NCBI): domain Eukaryota; kingdom Metazoa; phylum Arthropoda; class Malacostraca; order Isopoda; family Trachelipodidae; genus Trachelipus; species Trachelipus rathkii. The sequence continues at coordinate 52,572 of JABUQX010085071.1, read as the reverse complement.
ATTCTCGAGTTGAACATTAAAAGGTTTTTCAACGCTTAATAAGTCTAGTGATGGCGATATCAAAATAAATAT
>JABUQX010085071.1:42500-47500 GCA_015478945.1 Trachelipus rathkii | reverse complement strand
TAAGTAGGCTTAATCTCTAATGTTAACCTTTCTGTTGTTCGTAAAACTTGAGATTCCGAGCTTGCACTCTGAATTGCTAAACTTTTTGCCTTTCCACTTCAACGTTTACCTTTTGATGGAAGCGTTTGTTCACTAAACCTGCAAAGAAAATTAAGGGACCCTCCCCCTCACACCCCTCTATTTACTGTCTCATTGGTTATTTCCAAGGTTTTAGATACATCTTGATATTCTATAGCTGGTTTGGCTCCCTTAAGAACGCTTTACTGGTGATCGTCTTTTTTTACCCCGGTCTCTTGGCCCTGTGTTCTTTCCTTTGGCACTTCAATGGCACTTTGGCATTCCTTCTCTGTAGCTTTGAACAACTTTCGATAGTTTGACACAATGTTTTGATTTCAAAAATTTGTCTCTCTCTCTCTCTCTCTCTCTCTCTCTCTCTCTCTCTCTCTCTCTCTCTCTCTCTCTCTCTTCTCTCTCCTCCTCTCTCTCTCTCTCTCTCTCTCTCTCTCTCTCTCTCTCTATCTATCTATCTATCTTTAACTCACTGTGTCTCTCTCTTTGTCTCTCTCTACCTTTATCTCTCTCTATCTATCTATCTTTATCTCTCTTTGTCTCTCTATCTATCTATCTATCTATCTATCTATCTATCTATCTATCTATCTATCTATCTATCTATCTATCTATCTATCTATCTATCTATCTATCTATCTATCTATCTTATCTATCTATCTATCTATCTATCTTATCTATCTATCTATCTATCTATACATCTACTATCATATCTATCTATCTATCTAATCTATCTTATCTATCTATCTATTCTATCTATCTATCTACTATCTATCTATCTATCTATCTATCTATCCATCTATCTATCTATCTATCTATCTATCTATCTATCTATCTATCTATCTATCTATCTTTACCTCCTCTGTCTCTCTTTGTCTCTCTCTCCCTGATTTCCATTCTGGCTGTCCTGTAGCAGCTGCTTTAGATGGACACAGTTCATCCTTTTAGTCTTTTAGCAGTACTGGTGTTTCTCAAGGTTTCGTAAGATCAACAAATTTTCCTTCTGTTTTCATCAATAGTCTTTCTGTCACTTCGTCAGATCTCTCTGTCACTTCGTCAGGTCTTTCGGTCACTTTATCCGATCTATTTGCCACTTCATCAAATCTTTCTGTCACTTCGTCAGGTCTTTCTGTCACTTCATCTGATCTCTGTCATTTCTTCAAGTCTTTCTATCACTTCATCTACTCTTTCTGTCACTTCATCTGATCTCTCCGTCACTTTATCAGATCTTTCTGTAACTTCTCCTGAGAATAATGTCGGTCCAAATAGAGTGCCACAATTGTTACCAGGTTAGGTGCCAATAGTTTAAAGAAAACGTGAAGCAAAAGTTTAAGTTTAGAGTTACAAAGCTTGACATCATTTAGTCAGATATAAAAGACCATTGAAATAAGGCTTGGGTGTTATTGGTCCAGCTAACTAATTAATTTGTAATAAATAATTATATATATATATATATATATATATTATATATATATATATATAGATATTTATTATACATATAGTCATATATATATATATATATATTATTATATATATATACATATATATATATATATATTTATATATAATATATATATATATATATATATATATATATATATAATAGTATATATATTATATATAGTGTGTTTTAGATATATATATATATATATATATATATATATATATATATATATATATATATATATATATATATATATATATATATATATATATATATATATATATATATATATATTTATATATATATATATATATATATATATATATTGGGAAATTTTTTAACATATTGATTTTTATTTTTAATATATACTTTTTTTTAAAATTTGGCGATTTTTTATGCAAATCATTTTAAGAATTTGAATTAACAATTTTATTATAACTATTATGTGTTTTTTTTAACTTTAAGATTATTATTATTATTATTAATTATTATTATTATTATTATTATTATTATTATTATTATTATTATTATTATTATTATTATTATTATTATTATTATTATTATTATTATTATTATATTATTATTGTATTGTTATTATTATTATTTATTATTATGTTTATTATTTATTATTATTATTATTTATATTATTGATTATATTATTATTTATTATTATTTATTATTATTATTTATTAATTATTATTATTATTAATTATTATTATTATTATTATTATTATTATTATTATTATTTTATTATTGGCAGTGTAGGCTGTAGAAAATATTCATACCTCTACAACCATATAAATCTAAGAGAGACAAAACGGTAAAAGAGGGTTCCCAGCCCCTTCAACCACACAAATAAAATCTTCATCTCTTTCTGTCTTCCCAGAAATATTCATTCTTTACCGACCAGAAATTACTTAGAAGTAGATCTTATAATTTGTAATCCGAAATCATGTTTAGTTATTCATAATTATTCAAAAGAACTATTTCTACATTTTTCTTGCTTCACACACATTATTATTTACTGTAAATCACATTTAAGATTAATAGAAAGGCCGGGATAAGAAATTTTGTTGCTCCTCTTCTTAAGTTTGTAATTTTTGTTTTAATATATATATATATATAATATATATATATATATATATATATAATAGATATTATATATATATATATATATATATATATATATATATATATATATATATATATATATATATATATATATTATTTGTATATATATATATATATATATTATATATATATATTATATATAAAGTTAATAGGTCTTTAAATAGGTTAAGTAAATAGGAAACATTTTTAAACAGAGCCTATTTAAATCTTTTAAGAATATGTTAATAAGTTTAATAGGCTTCAAAGTATGTGAAATAAATATGGGTCTGTATTTTAGCCTCTTGGATCTACTTCATTAAAATCTCAAACCCAAGTCATAATATTAATAAGAAATAGATCTTACGTTCCCTTGTAATAACGTCCGTAATCGTAACACCCATCATAGATTAACGGAATCCCCGTAAGAATTCAAGTTATTACGTAAGAATGCGGCCCAGCCTAATATTTATTATTTTTAAAGATGTTTCCAGTATTCAAGAGAAAATTGGGCGTGGCTTATGATTCGCTGACCAATGGGGATAAAAAAGGGGAGGAGTTTCACTCAATTCTCGAGCAAATTTTATTTTATTTTTTCAGTTCCTTTTCCTCTTCTTTTTTCTCAAAGTTTTTGAGCTTCACTAATTCAAAACCATTGAAAATACAAGATATTTTCTTTTCTAAATAATAATAAAAAATCATTATTATTATTATTATTATTATTATTATTATTATTATTATTATTATTATTATTATTATTATTATTATTATTATTATTATTATTATTATTATTATTATTATTAGCGGACGCCATGACGGATCGTAACCTGTCTGTACGAATAGACGATTCAACAGGATCTATAGGGCGACGTTACGCGAGGACGGACGAAATTTCCATTCCATTTGAAATTAAAATTTATAGAATCAGGGGAAAAGGATTGTATACGAATAAAGATATTTATCTCCCTCAGTATACTATATATATATATATATATATATTATATTATATATATATATATATATATATTATATATATATATATATATATATATATATTAATATATATATATATAATATATATATTATTATATATATTATATATATATATATATATATATATACTATATATATATATATTATTATACAAGTGGCGTATCCAGGATTTTTTTCGGGGGGGGCCAAACAAAAATTTCGCTTCTTTTATAATATATTAGTATATATATATATATATATATATATATTATAAATTATATATTATATATTTATATAAAATATAGTATATATTATATATATAATATATATATTATATATATATATATTATATATATATATATATATATATATATATATATAAAGTTGGTAAGAAACACAAATATTAATCAAGAAAGAATGAAAATAATTTACGATAATTTCTTTAAAATCATCTTCGCCTGATTGTTAACTTGTAATCGCCAGCATTGAGAGTGAACAAAGTTTCCGAGATAGACATTCAGTTAATATTTCAATGTATGTAGAGGAGGGCAAGTCCAGTAAGTCTTTCAATCTCCGATAGTATTTCTCAAGTAGGTTTTCCGAAGTCATAATGTTGAAAACCTTCTTTCTACTGAAGCAGTGAGACACGGGTAAATTGCCAGTACCTTGCAAACAAGATGTAAAAATATTTTGTAAATTGTGATTTTGAAAAAGAAACTATTTTTGTTCGTTTATTGCTGTTTTTGGACGATCTTTGCTGTTAATGCCATTTTAATTTCCATAAATCCCATTCTGCTTTTACTAATCCTCAATTGGCGCTTTCGAGCATTCTTCTTTGTAAACTGTTACATCTTTATCTTCTTCATTTGGCACATTTACACCTGTTACGGTATGACAATTGCAAGGAAGATATATTTTCTTTATGGACTTAAAACATCTCTCCTAATGCTGATATTAATCATCCAAAAAATGGTATAAAATGGATGTGCGATAATTAGTCTGTGGTGTGGGTCGGAAGTAGGAAGTTGGGCCTATATTTTTGGAATTTGAAAATTCTTGGTACAGCAATTTCAATACCCAGCTCAGATTCAAATGCGCTTACCCATTCTTCAAAAATCTGCTGAAATTTCTATATGTTGCATTTTCTCTGATGGCTTCAAGTTTAGATTTAACTAGATTCACTTCATTATATGCACTTACCAAATCAATAACGTGTGTCTGCAATCGTTTTGAAAGATTGTATGTTAACTTTAATAGTCTGTTTAAAAACAAAAAAGAAAAACCAATAAAAGTTGCGCTCTAACATTGTTTAGAATTAAGGTAATTTTTTGACTGATTTCCAATTTCACATTTATTTTGTTCTACAGCTGCTAGCTATCGGGTTTGTCATTTCTTTAAATAACAAACCCAA